>JAGFNQ010010062.1:0-93091 GCA_024364735.1 Boesenbergia rotunda
GGCTTCCAGGTCTTGGCGACGACTAGGCCTTCTTTTGGCCGTAGCCTTATTGGATCATCAACCCTTTCCTTGACAAAGCCGTTTAATGAAGTTTCATTTTCAAAATTAATCTTTGAAAAAGTTCTGGTCTAACTAGTTTGGATTTTGGATCGGTAGCTTCGGCTAGTTTCACCAGTCTAAAGAGACCAAGTGAACTTGATCTTATTAGAATTGGTTTCCCTAACGTACTATCATCTCACCTCCACCCAATACTATGTTTTCAAGTTTCAGTTAAGTTTGTTCAGTCCTTATACTAACCTAAGTCTAAGCATGGTAAATTGCAGAAATTTAAATAAACAATCAATCAGGCAAATTGCAAGAATTAAACTCTATTTACAATAAAGATAGTTTTTAATTTGGCTTCCCCCTGGACTATAGCCACGATAATAATTAGGCAAGATGTGATCTTGTCCTTGGGGATCTAATACTGATTTGATCCAGTTGGTTTGTTCAGGCACAGTTTAGGTACCCATGCCTGAACTTTACTTCTGGACTGATTCAGTACAGCAAAGTAAGATCTTTGTCGGGATTTGGTTCTATAGCCAAGTCCGGATCGATTTAGAACGGACTTCTGTTTTCCAAGAATCATGTCAAGACCCTTGGAACCAGAAGTGAATCGTTCTAAGGCCGCTCTAAGATCCATAACCTAAGTTTTCAGGGAGGAGTTCTCTTTCTCAAGTTTTTCAACTTGAGTAGGAGTTCCTTCTTGAACTTTCTCGGCTAAGGATTTAGAGTCAGCTCCCTCTTTCAGGAGTTTTACTTCCTGTCGGAGATATTCGACTCGGAGTTTGGCTTTCGCCAAATCTCGAGAAAGATAGGAAATAAGTTCGTTCAATTGACTTTTATTGAAACCGCTTACCTTGATTTCGTCGTCTTCTGAAAAGGTTAGTCTGCCGTCGTCCTTTTCTGACTCTGACTCGGTCTCGACTTCTTCTGAAGCGGTCAGCGCTAGTAGGTTTGACTGGGGTTCTTCTTCTTCTTCTTCTGATGAAGATTCGTCCCAGGTTGCTTGGAGTGCTTTCTTTCTTCTTGTCTTTTTGTTCTCCTTTAGGTTTGGACACTCCGTCTTGTAGTGGCCCTTCTTCTTGCACTCGTAGCAGGTTACGTTGGGCTTGATTTTGTTATTCGCGGGTTCAGCTGGTTCGTCCTTTCTTCGGCTTGTTCTCCGTGTGTTGACTTGGTTTTTCAATTTTTTATAGTAGCTTCGGGCCAGTCGGACCAACTCAGATTGATCTCCTTCTTCGTCTTCTACGCCTGAGTCTGAGTCTGAGTTGGACTCGGGTTCAGGTTGAGGTTTCTTCTTCGTCGATCTTCCAATTTTTCCTGCAACAAAGGCAATTCCTTTCTCGGCCATATTGCAGTTAGTCTGTTCATGAAGTTCTAACTCAGAAAATAATTCATCTAATTTAATTTTAGAGAGATCCCTTGAAACCTTGTATGCATCTACCATAGATGCCCACAAGGTATTTCTAGGGAAAACGTTTAGGGCATACCTTATTAGGTCACGGTTTTCGACCTTGTGACCTATAGTGTGAAGACCGTTCATCAATTCTTGGATTCGTGCGTGGAGTTGGGCAGCTGTTTCGTTGTCGGCCATCTTGATGGTGTAGAGTTTTGCTTAGGAGCAGATCCCGCATACTGATCCGAGATCTGATGTTCCTTCGTGCAGCTCGATCAATTTTGCCCACAACTCTTTAGCACTGTTGAAGGGGCCTACCCGGTTCAGCTCCTCTTTTGTCAATCCGCATTGGAGAGTCTGGGTCGCCTTTGCATCGGCTTCAATTTTGCGCTTCAGGGCGTTGTCCCATTCTGAGTAGGTCTGCGGTACTCCTTCGGCGTTTTTGGGGATTTCCAGTCCGGAATGGATGATGATCCACATGTCCACCTGAGTTTTCAGGTGGACCTCCATTCGACTTTTCCAGTAGGAAAAGTCTTCTCCACTGAAAAGTGGAGGTCTGGCGGTGCTAAAGCCTTCTTGCATGGCCATTTAATCTGAAACAGAAAACTAACAAAACAAAATTTTTTTCCAAGACTAGGTCTTGGATTAGTAGTGCGGGATGAATAAAATGAAATAGCGAGGGGTGTTGCACCAACCTCGATAAAGGGAAAAAGAAAATTCGAACGAAATATTTAAAAAAAAATTCGAACGAGAAAAAGAAAAATAAAAATCCGAAAAAAAATTCAAACTGGTGGTTGCACTAAGTTTGAACTTCCCTGCTCTGATACCACTTGTTGGATCG
Organism: Boesenbergia rotunda; assembly: GCA_024364735.1. Classification (NCBI taxonomy): domain Eukaryota; kingdom Viridiplantae; phylum Streptophyta; class Magnoliopsida; order Zingiberales; family Zingiberaceae; genus Boesenbergia; species Boesenbergia rotunda. The sequence goes on from JAGFNQ010010062.1 coordinate 2,280, forward strand.
AGAGAACCGATAGAGGGGGGGTGAATATCGGAAATCGTTCGGATTTGAAGAGAGAATTCGTAGCGGAAGATTAAAGTTTAAAAACACACAGACACAGGTGGTTTTACTTGGTTCGGAGCCTAGGTCGACTCCTACTCCAAGGCCCACGGTCGTTGACCGTTTTCTGTGGGCAATTCTATAAGTGCGCGAAAAACAGTTTACAGAAATTTTACAATTGCAGTATAGTAAACTTAAAGAAAAGTTGCTCTTCATTACCGACGTCCAATGTATTTTGAATCTTGGAGCGGAGGGACGTCGTCGGCTCGAGTTGGGAGGATTCTGGAGCAGTGCGTAGGAGCAGAAGAGCGTAGAAGCGTTGAAGAAAATTATTGTTCGAAGCTTGGGGTCGAGGGCCCTTTATATAGGGCCTGGGGGCGCCCGGGACGTCGGGGGCGCCCCCCACGTGTCACTCGATCCGTCACAGTCTCGGCCAGCGTCTGATCCCTTCAAAATCGGGATCAGGTTTAACCGGGGCGCCCGGAGCGCTCGGGGTGCCCGCATTGACCGGGTCAAAGTTTTATTCCTTCGCTTCGCTGGCTTCTGGTTCGAGGCTTGCGTATGGGGGCGCCCGGGAGCAGCGGGGCCGCCCGGGAGCACGAGGGCGCCCCGCTCAGCAGCTGTTCGAAGCCCTTCTTAGTTGCCTTGTTTTGTATGCACCTTGGGGGCGCCCGGGACACTCCGGGCGCCCTACTCAGCCATTGCCTCACTCCTTTGAGGCTTTCTGAGCTGCAGGCACACGTTCCTTCGGTCCTGCATCCAGGGTTAGTCCAAAACACAATAAAACAATAAAATATTAGATTATACAGCCTTAGCTGTCTTGGTTCTGACTTTGGGTCTCCAAAATGGAACCCTAGGTCGAACCGACGCCTACTGTTCCCTCGACGGGGAACGCGTCCTCACCTACTCCTCTCGGGAGAGTGTACCTAATGCCAACCGTTCCTCTGGTTGGACTTTTGCCTGACGGTCCTTTGCCAGGTCTTGGATGCCGAACTGTCCTTCGCCCGATGCCTAGCATTCCTTCGCTAGGGCTTCTCACTCTGGCATTCCTTCGCCAGTGCCTAGCAGTCCTTCGCTAGGGCTTTTTACTCTGGCATTCCTTCGCTAGTGCCTAGCAGTCCTTCGCTAGGGCTTTTTACTCTGGCATTCCTTCGCCAGTGCCTAGCAGTCCTTCGCTAGGGATTTTTACTCTGGCATTCCTTCGCCAGTGCCTAGCAGTCCTTCGCTAGGGCTTTTTATTCTGCACACTCAAATGACGTGTTAAATAACAAGTAAGACTTAACTTTTGAACCCTGTTGCCATTATCAAAACACAGGTTTGACTTTGGTACTTTCTGCACCAACACTCACACTCTCATGCACTATGAAAGTCTCCTTCTTAAGGTGGAGAAACCTCTTACAAGCTTACAAGAAGATACAACAAGAACAAAGCAAATACAAAATGAAATCTTACAAAATTTACAATACTAAGCTCACACTTTTCTTTCCTTGCTATCTTCAAGCTTGTGATTGCCTTTAGAACCTTGGAAATGCAGCAGCAATGTCCTCCAAGGCTTCCCTTGAAATGGCAATGAAGTTCGAGAAGAAGAGGAGAAGAGCCCGGCCAAAAACCTGCGCGAAAGCCCTTATACCCGACGCCTAGGGGTTGGTAATCGATTACCCAATCGATTACCACGTCACACTTAGCCGTTCAACGGCTAGTTTTCGAACCGTAATCGATTAGTCAATCGATTACCGGTGCCCTGAATCGATTACCCAATCGATTCAGAGCTTCTCTGTTCTCTCGTACAACCTTTGGTGATCGATCACCCTAATCGATTACCGAATCCCTTAATCGATTACCCAATCGATTACGGGAGGTCTGAATCGATTACTCAATCGATTCAGCCACCTTCTGTCCTCTCACTCAACCTGCCCTAATCGATTCTCCAATCGATTCACTCAATCGATTACCCAATCGATTGAGTCCAACCTAACTTGTTTCCACAAGTCTAGGATCCCCTACCAAGTGTCCGGTCAACCCCGTTGACCAACCTGGATTTCTACTGCCTAGCTCCCAGCTCGGACTTAACCTGGTTCCCAACCAGATTCGCCTAACCCTCAAGTTAGGTGTAATCTCTCGGTAGACTTTCACCTTGACAGCATGCGATCTCCCCGATCTACCTGGACTTCACCTAGTCCCACTAGGTGTGCCTAGTCCCACTAGGTCTTTTCCCATGCCAGCATACGATCTCTCCGATCTACCTGGACTTCACCTAGTCCCACTAGGTGTGCCTAGTCCCACTAGGTCTTTTCCCATGCCAGCGTACAATCTCTCCGATCTACCTGGACTTCACCTAGTCCCACTAAGTGTGTTCAGTCAAGCCTCCAGTCAACCTTGACCCACTTGATATCATACGATATTCAAACATCATATGACATTCAAACATCATTATCAAACATCAAAACATATGCCCATACCATAAGCTTACCAAGCTTATCAGACCTAAGCTCACCCAAGTTTAGTCAAACTAGGTCAACCCTGACCTATCCAAGATTGCACCAATAATCTCCCCCTTTTTGATGTTTGACAATATGTTTGAGAAAGACTAATCCCTATTAGCCTTTCAATTTTCTCCCCCTTTGACACACATCAAAAACTCTTCCCAAGAGTCTCTATGGTCAAAGGCAAACCTAATGAAAATCCCATACTTTTCATTGAACCTATGCTCAACCTTGAGCATTCATCATAATGAAGATTTCCAATCTTTATCCTTTCATTTTACCAAAAATAAAAATACAGCCACATGTTGTTAAGGAAGACCTCCCCCTCAAAACATGCTCTAAACCTCTATCATTGCACCAACAATGATTTTTGAGTTCCTAAACCTTTAGGAAAACTCAACTTGAGGTAATTGAGATTTTGAAATTCAAAACTTGAATCAAAATCTCTCCTTAACCCTTAAATGTTCACCAAACCATTTCCCTTTTTGATTTCACAATGAAATTTACCCTAATATACTTATAAAAGTATTTCAAGGGGCTAGGGATTGTTAGGTTACACAAAAATGGGTTAATGGACTGAAAACTTGATAGTTTCAGTCTCACTAATCGATTAGTGTTGGGAGCCAATCGATTACGACCTGCCTTAATCGATCAACTGATAGATTACGGCTCACGGTAATCGATCAACAGATCGACTACGCGAGCTTCTGTGCTCGCAAAAAGTTCTACCAATCGATTGGCTTTGGTTCCAATCGATCACCTGATCGATTGGGAGTTTCTGAAATCTGAAAACAATTTCAGATCCGAAATTCAGAAACCCCTAAATAATTCTACAAAATTCAAAAAATTCTAAAATTTTGTGTAGACATTATTTATACCATATACTATCAAGGAAAAATAATTTTCTATGAAAATAACCTCCTTTTTCAAAGATTGACACAAAATTGGAAACCATTGAAATACTTCAATGTTTTTCATGTTTTGTATCCATTTCATCAATGATGAGTGCTATCAAAAGATAGTCTTCACCAATGTTTTCTAAGATAGTTTTAAAATGTTTTTCAAAAACAATATCCAATCATGTTCTTTGGGCTAAATGCACATGACTTGTACATTAGCTTTCCCAATGATTGGAGTTCATTGAAATTCTTGTTTTGATGAATCTAAAACTCAATTTGATGCACTTTATCAACACCTTGAGTTTTGTTCATCTTCCTAACATCTCACTTGTTTTAATGTGTCTCAAAAACACACACAAGTCAACTTATGGTCTTAGTGAGGTGTAAAAATCATATTCTCCCTAAACTAAGGGTTCATGCATTTCTATCTAGACATTATAAGCTTTGATCATCCACCTAGGATGTCAATTAATACCAATGTCCTTTATTTCAATAGAATTGACTAAATGCATGATTATGACTATGATATGTATCATATGAGAATTTTCAAAAGATATTATAGCTAAATGATGCATGTATGTCATGACATGTAATATTTTCATAATAAAATATGAATGATGAAATATGATATCATGGCATGTGATAGGGCATACAAAACATGGCATAGTGTCATAAAAGAATATACCTAGATTTCCTATCTAAGTATCAATAACTCATTGCTAAGTCATTGATAACCCTAAATTTGCCCTAATTTCCAAGATAATGCCAAAACTCCCCAACTTGGCTTATCTTTGGATTCTATCCTAGTCGTGCCAACTTTTATTAAGTTCAATCTTCCAAAAATATAGTTTGGCATAAATTTTACTCCTCCTAGAGTAAATACTTGATTCCTTCATTTTCAAGGAAGATAATTCCTTGAAAATGTCCCAAAGTGCCAACTTCATCAAGGTTGGGTTAACTACCTTTCCCATTTGAGTTGACACTCCCTAGACCTATCTAGGGTGTGGCAAACACACTCTTAGGAACCCAACACCTATTGGTGCTCCTAGGGTGTTCTAGGTATTCACTAGGGATGACCTCCCTTGATACCTTCCTAAAGACTTTCTTTGGCTTTTCCGAGGCCTTAGTCATGTTGATCTTGTCTTGGTCAACTCTAGGGATGGCTTCCCTTGTGGCCTTGACTTGACTTCTAGACCTAGATTGAGTTCCATACCTATATGAAACTCTATGGTAGGATGGACCATCATCCTTAGTTTTAGGTTTGTATCCCAAACCTTTCTTGCTCCTAGAAGGTCCTTGATTTTCTAAACCTAGGTTTTGATCCTTAGATCCCTTAAATATATTTTCTATTTTCTTAAGGGATTTTTCTAATTTATCAAGTTTTGACCTCAAAACTTGATTTTCAATCATTACCTCCTCAAGGCTTGGTTTTCTAATATTGCCTTGATAATTATTTTTCTTGGCCTTATTTTGGGTAGGTTTACCCTTAAATGATCTAATATCCTTAGGTGGGGTAGACCTAGCATGGAAAGCTCTATAGTTTTCCTTAGGTTTTTTATACCTCCTATGTTCATGATAAATAGCATTAAAATGATAATAGTTATCTCTAGCATGCATATTATCATGATGAAAATAAGTACCATTACCTAATGGTACCTTAGTCTTATTCTTGGAGGCTCCCTCTTGATTTGAGCTCCTCCCTTTTGCCTTGGTCGATTTCTTCCCCTTTGGACATTGATTTCGATAATGTCCCTTTTCCTTACATGAGAAGCACACAATGTGCTTCTTATCCTTCTTTGCCACGGGGCCGACCTCCTTTGACTTTTCTTTGGTCTTGGGTGTCACTTGCACCTTCTTCTTGACCAAAGTAGGACACTTACTTTTGTAGTATCCTTTTTCCCTACACTCAAAACAAATAATATGATCTTTATTTTTACAAATTGAAATTTTTATACATTTGCTTGTAGGGGTGTGGCATGACTCTTCACTTGATCCGGAAGTAGATGCTTCTTCTTTTTCCGGGGTCAAAGACCTTTGCTCCCCCTCAATCCTAGAGGTGGAGTCTTCCTCTTTTTCCGGAGTCAATGTCACATTTTGCTCCTCTTCAATCCTTGAAGTAGAAGCTTCTTGAATTTCCTCTTCGGATGTTGAGCATCTCTCAACTTCCGAATCTTCTTCCTCCGATGAATTTCCCTCTTCGGATTTGTCTTGATTTGGTATAGTGGAGGGATCTTCATGAAGCCTTGCCAATTTGCTCCAAATCTCTTTGGCATCTTCGAATTCTCCAATCTTGTCCAAGATGTTGTTTGGCAAAAGATTGACCAATAGCTTGATCACTTTGTAGTTGGCCTCGCATCTCTTGGTTTGCTCCTCATTCCATTTGCTTTTCTTGAGGAGCTTTCCTTTCGAGCTTGTTTGAGCTTCAAAACCCTCCATTAGAGCAAACCATTGCTCTATCTCTATCATGAAATAATTTTCAATCTTTGACTTCCAAAGATTGAAATTTGCCTTGTCGAATGGTGGAGGTGCTCTTGTGTCATAGCCAAACTCCATTTTTGAAGTTGAAACCCCTTGATGATGACTCCTTGAAATTAGGGTTTCTTCCAACTTCTTCTTCTTCCTCTAGCTCTTGCCCTCTTGGCGATGAGTCCAAATAAGAGCAACCTTGCTCTGATACTACTTGTTGGGACCGATTAGCGAGCTAGAGGGGGGGTGATTAGCTTCGATTCGCTTGTAGATGATTTGTCGCGGCGGAAGACTTCAAGCAATCGCTAACACAAGGATTTACTTGGTATCCACCCTGGTCGGGTGACTAATCCAAGGATCCACTCTCCTCACACTCTCATGCATTATGAAAGTCTCCTTCTTGAGGTGGAGAAACCTCTTACAAGCTTACAAGAAGATACAACAAGAACAAAGCAAATACAAAATGAAATCTTACAAGATTTACAATACTAAGCTCACACTTTGCTTTCCTTGCTATCTTCAAGCTTGTGATTGCCTCTAGAACCTTGGAAATGCAGCAGCAATGTCCTCCAAGGCTTCCCTTGAAATGGCAATGAAGTTCGAGAAGAAGAGGAGAAGAGCCCAGCCAAAAACCTGCGCGAAAGCCCTTATACCCGACGCCTAGGGGTTGGTAATCGATTTCCCAATCGATTACCACGTCACACTTAGCCGTTCAACGGCTAGTTTTCGAACCATAATTGATTAGTCAATCGATTACCGGTGCCCTGAATCGATTACCCAATCGATTCAGAGCTTCTCTGTTCTCTCGTGCAACCTTTGCTGATCGATCACCCTGATCGATTACCGAATCCCTTAATCGATTACCCAATCGATTACTGGAGGTCTGAATCGATTACTCAATCGATTCAGCCACCTTCTGTCCTCTCACTCAACCTGCCCTCATTGATTCTCCAATCTATTCACTCAATCGATTACCCAATCGATTGAGTCCAACCTAACTTGTTTCCACAAGTCTAGGATCCCCTACCAAGTGTCCGGTCAACCCCGTTGACCAACCTGGATTTCTACTACCTAGCTCCCAGCTCGGACTTAACCTGGTTCCCAACCAGATTCGCCTAATCCTCAAGTTAGGTGTAATCTCTCGGTAGACTTCCACCTTGCCAGCATGCGATCTCCCCGATCTACCTGGACTTCACCTAGTCCCACTAGGTGTGCCTAGTCCCACTAGGTCTTTTCCCATGTCAGCGTACGATCTCTCCGATCTACCTGGACTTCACCTAGTCCCACTAGGTGTGCCTAGTCCCACTAGGTGTGCCTAGTCCCACTAGGTCTTTTCCCATGCCAGCGTACGATCTCCCCGATCTACCTGGACTTCACCTAGTCCCACTAGGTGTGTTCAGTCAAGCCTCCAGTCAACCTTGACCCACTTGACATCATACGATATTCAAACATCATATGACATTCAAACATCATTATCAAACATCAAAACATACACCCATACCATAAGCTTACCAAGCTTATCAGACCTAAGCTCACCCAAGCTTAGTCAAACTAGGTCCACCCTGACCTAACCAAGATTGCACCAACAAACTCAACCTCACTGCTCGCTCCCTGATCGGTCACCAGACCGATCAGGAGCCAGTCAATGGGCGAAACGCATACTCCCTGATCGGTCACCAGATCGATCAGGAGCAGCACAGTAGGTTCCCAACCTCACTGTGTGCTCCCTGATCGGTCACCAGATCGATCAGTCATCGCTGTATCGGTCACCAGACCGATCCACGAAGGAGCAGCGTGCCAGATTCCCTGATCGGTCACTAGACCGATCCAGGGACTCAAACCTAGCCCTCCAAGCTAAGTTTTCATCCACCTTAGCCCTCCAAGCTAAGGATTTTTCACCTAACTCTCCAAGTTGGGAATTTGCACCTAACCCTCCAAGTTAGGACTTTTCACCTAGCCCTCCAAGCTAAGGATTTTTCACCTAACTCTCCAAGTTGGGAATTTGCACCTAACCCTCCAAGTTAGGACTTTTCACCTAGCCCTCCAAGCTAGGACTTTTCACCCAACCCTTCCTTATTATGACTTTTCCAAACCTAGCCCTCCAAGCGAGGACCTAACCCTCCAAGCCAGGACTTTTTCACCTAATTCTCCAAGATGGGAATTTGCACCTAACCCTCCAAGTTAGGACTTTTCACCTAGCCCTCCAAGCTAGGACTTTTCACCCACCTCTTCCGAATTAGGACTTTTCACACACCTAGCCCTCCAAGCTAGGACTTTCAACACCTAACCTCCCAGATCAGGATTTTCTAACACCTAGCCCTCCAAGCTAGGATTTTCCATACTATGCCTGATCCTCGATCAGGACTTAATTATCATCAATAATCATCCACCTAAACTAAAATCGGTGTCAACACCAAAATAACAATCAGGGCCAGACTGCATCAACACCACCCACTTTCATATTTCATTTTCTCCTCTTCCTCCCGATCACAACCCGATGTCTTTCTCTTCTTCACTCTCCATGCGAAGTAATCCACTGTCGCTACTAACCTTAAAGCGCCGACTTCCTCTTCCAACTCAATTTCTCTTCCTCTTCATGCGAGGTCGAAACCTTCCTCTAAGTTAGAGCTCTTCTCGTATGCATCTTCGGTTGTGGTCAACTTATTTGAAAATAACAAATTAAGAATCTTACCTTGAAGTTGTCAAACATGCTATTGATTACAAATGAATTCCAATCTTCTTGTGTAATAGCATACCCTCTAGGGGGTTCTTTCAGCTTCTCAGGTTTTCCAAGCTTGCTCATAATAAACTTCTGAGTGAGAAAAGCCTTATACTGATGCCATTTGTTATTTGCTGAAGTAAGACATCCCTTCTTCCACTTTGGGTTAATATTGCACGTTAACTATAAAAAATTGTGATAGCTAAATGATGATGAGCAATATCGGTTAGCCATAAATTTTTTTTTTTTGATGAAAGGCAAATTATATATCATCATGAAAAGGTACTACAAACATGTGTCCTATGGTGGCCATTTGGATCTGGTTAGATATCAGATCCAAGCTGCTACCCAGGTGTCCCGCCCTGTACATGTATGTGTACTGTCACAATACCAACCTCCAAAATACCTCCCTACGTCACTATACCAACCTCCGACATACATCAAACATACATCCTGCTGCCACACTACTAGCCTCCTAAATATACCCATCCTGGGTCAATCCCACTGTAGCATGAGCCTCCATCCATGGCTGAGGTAATCCAGTCCATAATGTCCTGCGTGGTCTCCTAGAACTGGCCCCTCTCCTGCTGATGCTGGTGTCCAACTGGGCCCATCTCCTGCTGCTGATGTCTCGTATGTATGCTGTCTCGATTAGCCATAAATTTTGTGTTTGTGGATGGAATCCACCGAGAAGGGTTAGAATGGCAGTTCCCTCTCCTTGGGAAGTACTAAATAAATGGCTACTCGAATCAGGGTTTTGGGCATAAAGTTTCCATTGACCCGTAAAAAGTGGTCCCAACCCTTTAGGATGGGGTAATACGTCTAAAAAATTATTCCATCTAACACACTGTCCCTTGGATCCGGGAATAGCTACATGAACAAAATGTCCTGTCCAAGCCAAAGAACTTACTCCAAAAAGTCCTGAGAAATGATGATTTAGATAAGATTCTGCATTTTTGAACCACAAAACACTTGGTTTCCATTTCGGTTGTAAGTGTAAAAACCCGCTATTAAGGATATAGCAGAAAGAAATAATTGAAAAAGAGTTCCAATATAAAGATCTTCATTAGTGTGTAATCCGATTGTATACCACCACTGATAAACACTGGTGTTCCGGAAGGAGTCAGCGGCGATAACCAGTCACTGAGGCTCAGCCTCGGCGGGGATGACTGCGTCGCTAAGGAACTTGGGGGGGGTCCTGCGAAGGTAACACAAGTGTTAGGGGGACACGCCGGCAGGGGTCCTGCAAAGGTAACACAAGTGTTAGGGGGACACGCCGGCAGGGGTCCGGCGGAGTCCACTCCGACACTCAAGTTAGCAGGTTGTCCGATTGGTAGTGAGAAAGAATGATAGTATGCGAAGACAAGAGATTGTAACTGTTAGTAGGACCCCTAGAGCCAATCATGTGATGATTGACTAGAGACATTTTGTATCATATTCTATTATTAATAAAGGCATTTTGGTTATTATACTTACTTTATATTCTGTGCCGAATGACTAAGTATAATAATGTCCTTGTGTAGTAGGTTCTTATCTACATTATATCGATTGGTTGAATGGATAGTGAGATAATGTAGAGAATACTACACTAAATTATTCCTAATCGAGCATTAATATTCAGGGACAATATTAATGCATGGAGACTAGCATGTGGGTCAACTGATAACTTGAGCTCACAAGTCATGGATATGTGATATCAAGTTGACACATGGGTATACATTGGAGAATGTGTACTGAATGACCCGCATGAGAAAGTTTCATAGATTGTCATATGAGTGTCATAGACTTTCTCATGTGACTATTGGTATGAATAGTCCTTAGACCTGAAGTCACCATGGTTCCCTACATAAGGAGTTATGTACTTTGGTATCGTCAAACGTCACCCGTAACAGGATGGACTATAAAGGCGATCACTGGGTATGTAATGAATTATGCAGAGGGATGTGAGTGATGTAGATGAGATCTATCCCTCCCATATGACAGGAGTGATATCCGTGGGCCCCTTGATCGAGTAGGACTACTGAAACGCATGACCATGTTCAAATGAGTCAATATGAGATATTGAGCTCATTTGTTTGAGTGAGTCTACTCGGGGATCAAGAAACACAAGATTGATTGAGGATGACACGTTCTATGCCTCATTGGTCAATCTAGATATCAAGGATAGAAGGACAAGGTCATACACTATCATAGTCACGGAGGTTTAGTCGGATCTCGACTTTTCTTGTTACTTGGGTAGCAGTGATGCATTGCTAGATGCCGCTCATTGCTTATGTGTCTAAAGTGTTTGGACACATTGCCAACGTCGCAAGAACCTATTGGGTCACACACAAAGGACACAATGCTTCAGGAATTTGATCGGCAGACCTGAACCCGAGTTGGGAACTCGGGAGGTCAGTTCGGGAGTCCAAGCCCGAGTTGGAGAACTCGGGAGTCCGAGCCCGAGTTGGAGAACTCGGGAGTCCGAGCCCGAGTTGGAGAACTCGGGAGTCCGAGCCCGAGTTGGAGAACTCGGGAGTCCGAGCCCGAGTTGGGAACTCGGGAGTCCGAGCCCGAGTGGGGAACTCGGGAGTCCTAGCCCGAGTTGGAGAACTCGGAAGTCCAAGCCCGAGTTGGGAACTCGGGAGATCTGAGCTCGAGTTGGGAACTCGGGGGCACAGGTCGGGAGCTCGGTGCTCGGCAGACTGAGTCAGAGCTCGGCAGACTGAGTTGGAACTCGGTAGACTGGGTCGGCACTCGACAGTCGGGGCTCGACACTCGGCAGTCGGAGCTCGCCACTCGGGAGACTTGGTCGGGAGACCGAGTCGGAAGCCCGAGAGGCCCGGTCGGATTTGCATGCAGGAAAGAGAAAAGTATCTCTTCATTGGATGAAGAGAAGATGAAGAGTCACATGGAAAGATGGGCTCTTTATTGGCTTTAATGAAGGGAAGGCAAAGAGACAAATGACTCTTGGTATTCATAGGATGAATATAAAAGGGGTCAAGCCATTTTCGAATGGGAGGGTGTGTGCTTTCTTCTTCCCTTCCTCTCTTCTTCCTCTCCTCCACTCTTGGCCGAAACTCTACTGTAGAGTTCTTGATGTTTTCGAGCTACCTCAAGTTGCTAGCACAACTAAGGTAGTTCTCCCGAAGTTGAGAGATTGTGTCTGTGTAGATACGAATAGAGGCACGGACGTTTGAACGTGCAAAAGATCCGGCGCATCTTGGACGAGCGGGATACACGAAGGGCACGCTCCAAAGGTGTACACAGTAGATAGATCTATTAGATAGATAGCTTTGTACGAGTTTTCGTTCGCATGGATCGCTCGTGGGTTCTTGTTTCCGCTGCATTTTTATTGTTTTGTGCTGGGAAAACCCAACAGTAACCCCTTTACCGGAGGGGTTGAACTACTTTTTATACCGGTGTTGGCAGACTAGTCGTGCCCCCTTTAGCGGCACTACGTTTCTGGTATTCAAGTCGTACCCCCTGCTTTCGGCGATAAGGGGGTATCCTTTGAAACAATCCACTTCGTTATCCTTTTCTATCTGATTGGGACACTCGGGGTTCCCGAGGTCGGTTGCTGCGAGGACTCGGCCTTCCGAGGTGAGCTCGGGAGTCCTCCTCTTTCTATCTACAACAATTTTAACTTCTGGTTCCGGCGAACGAATAATCATTAAGTCCTCCTCTTTCTTTCCAGACAACACATACAAAGAGACCCACCAATCATCAAGTTTTTAGTGAACCTTCGAAAGATAGCTATTTTTTTTTATGATTAATCTTTTTTTTTCTATCTCCCATCCATCTATTTAGTTATTCACTAGAGCAATTATGATATTGAAGTCAATCCGAGGCAAGTGTTCGGATCTATTATGACATAACGATTAGGTGCCCAAGGGACCTGTTTTTCCTTGGAAAGTACTTTCCCGGCTAAACAAAAAAATAATTTTTTTTGCAACCTAAACCTAGTACACTTATATCTGAATGTATAAGTACCCATACGAATCTACTTCTATGAAATATTCTATTCCTTTACTAGAAATCACAAGATCATTCATTAGGATCAATAAGATCCATTACTATATCTTAACTATATTTACTCATTCCACCGTATCTTGTATCTTTCTTTTACTAGCTTTATTAGTTTTATTCTATACCGTTTTATCCCTATGAGATACTATACAATGATTTTATAAAGAAAGGATATAATGAAACTCTTGATTGGATCTTTTCATGGGAACACGATCTATTTATTTGATCGATGGATCCAACAGCTAATTTTAATGAATTAAAAAAGGGAGTGGTCTTATTCAAAATGCCTCGTGATCTTCAACCAATTTTGTGCTTCAACATAATTACCCCGACTAAGCGCTATAGCTTGTTTCCAATACTCAGCAGCTTGATCGAGCCAAGCCTCTACAATTTCAGAATCACCTTGTAGAATGGCTTGTTCTCCCTGGTCGGAATAGGTAGCTCCTTCCCTTCGAGTCGTACTTGAGAGTTTCCTACCTCATACGGCTCGACAATCTATTCTTTTTACTTGCACCCTGTCTTAATCTAGCTTATGCTAATTGAATTAGATTTGTCATATTGTATCCCATTTTTGTTGGGTTAGCTAGAAGAAGTTAATTATATAAGTTTAAAACTCTAATTTTTTGATAAATAAAAAGTTGTATCTTTTCTCCCACCTTTAGAGGAATGAAGTATGGATCGACCTTATATCCTATATATAATAGTATTAAAATATAATGTTAGAATTCTCTGAAAGGTAACTATCTCGATTGCATATATGGAATTTATATAATATAGATATAGAATTTTTGAAAAAGACTTTCCTACCTAATATCCTAATATAATATAAGAAAAAAGAACTTACGATCTTTGGGATCTGATGTTACACCGCTGCTCAATACCTTAGTGGATCAACTCTATTACATAATTTGATTCCTAACTTTTATCCTGTATCAATGGATAAGTAAGCAAAACAATTCTTAATTCTATTGACCAAATAGCTTGGTGGTATGTTAACAAATTGATCTACTATGGAAACGAGACTTCAAAAGATCAGGGATTTAAGAGCAGAACAAAAGATGGGTAAACTCAACCGTCTTCACAAAAGAGATGTAGCAATATTGAAGAGAAAATTATTTACCTTGCAAACATATCTCGGCGGTGTCAAATATATGATGAGGTTGGCTGATATTGTGATCATTGTTGATCAGCAAGAAGAATATATGGCTCTTCGAGAGTGTGTAATTTTGGGTATTCCGACGATTTGTTTAAATAATACAAATTGTGACCCGGATCTCGTGGATATTTCGATTCCATCCAATGATGATGCTATAGTTTCAATCCGATTGGTTCTTAACAAATTAGTATCCGCAATTTGTGAGGGGTGCTCTAGCTATATAAGAAATCCTTGATTATGATCAAGGGGGTATTTTTTGGATTCGGTTACTATTCTTGAATTAAATAAAAAAAGTAAAAAGGTAAGTGCGGGCATATTGATAATATGTTATTATATTACGCGATTTCTTGGTATCCTATGTAAATTCTTGATATCTTAAATATACAATTAATAAATACGATTTTTGATTCATATTGGTGAGTTGAAAAAGAAAGAGAGATGGTTGAATCAAAATAATTTCTTTTTTTAAGTTTAATTTCTTCTAGAGGACAATATGAATGTTATACCATGTTCCATTAAAACACTCAAAGGGTTATACGATATATCAGGTGTAGAGGTGGGCCAACATTTATATTGGCATATAGGAGGTTTACAAATCCATGCCCAAGTACTTATCACTTCTTGGGTAGTAATTGCTATCTTATTAGGTTTAGTCATTATAGTTGTTTGGAATCCACAAACCATTCCGATCAACGGTCAAATTTTTTTTGAATATATCCTTGAATTTATTTGAGACTTAAGCAAAACCCAGATTGGAGAAGAATATGACCCTTGGGTTCCCTTTATTGGAACTATGTTCCTTTTTATTTTTTGTTTCTAACTAGTCAAGTGCTCTTTTATCTTGGAAAATTATACAGTTACCTCATGGAGAATAAGCTACACCCATGAATGATATAAATACTACTGTTGCTTTAGCTTTACTCACGCACGTCGCATATTTTTATGCGGGTCTTAGCAAAAAAGGATTGGATTATTTTGGAAAATACATTCAACCAACCCCCATCCTTTTACCAATTAACATCCTAGAAGATTTCACAAAACCTTTCTCTTAGTTTTCGACTTTTCGGAAATATATTAGTTGATGAATTAGTAGTTGTTGTTCTTGTTTCTTTAGTCCCTTCAGTAGTTCCTATATTTGTCATGTTTTTAGATTATTAGCTGGAATAGCTCAGTTGGTTAGAGCGTGTGGCTGTTAACCACAAGGTCGGAGGTTCAAGCCCTCCTTCTAGCGATAATAAAATATATAATTTTACCCTTAGGGCGTAGCACAGACAATGTGTCGCTAATAATTTTAGCGTAATGGTCGATTCTCAGAAGTCATGACTTATATTTTCAGCTCCACTCATGTATACCCGCATGAATTTCCCTCCATATCTGTGGGGCCGTTAAGATAGTGGTTTTTTTTATCACCATCAGAATAAATCAAGAAGTACATGGAAATCCATCCACGATGACCAACATTCTTAAATCTATTTTTCACCGGAGGGAAATTCCCTGCAATATGTTCCAGCTGAGATTTGAATCTTAAATTCCTTGATTATCCATTCATTCAAGGGTCTAACCAAAGAGGTACATTATTGGGTATATATTAAGAGCGATTTAATCTTCAATCCTATTCTTCTAGGATTCAAATCTTGTTTTTCCTCTATTAAGGGTTACTATATTAGGTAAAATGTTGTTAAATATAGAAATTTTAGCGGGTCTAAATGCAAAATTTCTAAAATTAGGGGTTTGGATTCAATTAGCTTAATTTGAAGGGGCCTATTTACAAAAAAACACCCACTTTCATATTTCATTTTCTCCTCTTCCTCCCGATCACAACTCGATGCCTTCCTCTTCTTCACTCTCCATGCGAAGCAATCCACTGTCGTTACAAACCTTAAAGCGTCAACTTCCTCTCCAACTCAATTTCTCTTCCTCTTCACGTGAGGTCGAAATCTTCCTCTAGGTCAGAGCTCTTCTCGTATGCATCTTCGGTTGTGCAACAGCGGTGTTAGGCGGCCTATAGTGCGTGGCAAACCTCGCGACGCTATTGCTCTCTGCCAAGGTTTCATCGTCGGCAATCCTTCTTCTTCTCTGTGCAAGCCCTCCTCCTCGATTTAAGGTGACTTTGGACGTTCCTTTCTCTTCACACGCGGATTTCGCCCCATTGTTGGAGACCCTTTTTCATCCTACCGATTCAGGTAAGGTGTGTCCTGATTTAAGGTAAATTGTGTGCAATTGTTGATGCATTGTGGATGACCCGTAGGAATTGGATTTGGTCGATTTCCTGTAGCCGCTGGATACATCGGATCTAGGCAGAGTTGGTGGTGTCACGCCTCCAGAAGTCCGTACCTGCTCGAAAAACGAGCAGCATCTCCCATGTACGACGGATAATCTGAGACTTAATACATATACATCACACATATGAAAAAATAGCATAGCCACACACGGCTAGCATCTACACAATCACAACCACATAGTTAAATAATTTGACTAACAAATAATAACATAATAAATAAATCTCTGTAAACTAAATGCGGCAAAACAAAATCTAACAGAAGTAAATAACTACCCATCCATAGAGAAACCAAACACCATCCGTAGTGAAAACAAAACTAAACGACACCAATTCGATAATAAAATATATAATTTTACCCTTAGGGCGTAGCACAGACAATGTGTCGCTAATAATTTTAGCGTAATGGTCGATTCTCAGGAAGTCATGACTTATATTTTCAGCTCCACTCATGTATACCCGCATGAATTTCCCTCCATATCTGTGGGGCTGTTAAGATAGTGTTTTTTTATCACTATCAGAATAAATCAAGAAGTACATGGAAATCCATCCATGATGACCAACATTCTTAAATCTACTTTTCACCGGTGGGAAATCCCCTGCAATATGTTCCAGCTGAGATTTGAATCTTAAATTCCTTGATTATCCATTCATTCAAGGGTCTAACCAAAGAGGTACATTATTGAGTATATATTAAGAGCGATTTAATCTTCAATCCTATTGTTCTAGGATCCAAATCTTGTTTTTCCTCTATTAAGGGTTACTATATTAGGTAATGTTATTAAATATAGAAATTTTAGAGGGTCCAAATGCAAAATTTCTAAAATTAGGGGGTTGGATTCAATTAGCTTAATTTGAAGGGGTTTGTTTGCAAAAAAACCACCCACTTTCATATTTCATTTTCTTCTCTTCCTCCCGATCACAACTCGATGCCTTCCTCTTCTTCACTCTCCATGCGAAGCAATCCATTGTCGTTACAAACCTTAAAGCGCCGACTTCCTCTCCAACTCGATTTCTTATCCTCTTCACGTGAGGCCGAAATCTTCCTCGAGGTCAGAGCTCTTCGTATGCATCTTCGGTTGTGCAACAGCGGTGTTAGGCAGCCTATAGTGCATGGCAAACCTCGCGACGCTATTTGTCTCCACCAAGGTTTCATCGTCGGCAATCCTTCTTCTTCTCTGTGCATGCCCTCCTCCTCGATTTAAGGTGAATTTGGACATTTCTTTCTCTTCACACGCGGATTTCGCCCCATTGTTGGAGACCCTTTTTCATCCTACCGATTCAGGTAAGTTGTGTCCTGATTTAAGGTAAATCGTGTGCAATTGTTGATGCATTGTGGATGACCCGTAGGAATTGGATTTGGCTACTATGAAAGTATGAAAACGATAAGAAAAATACTCGAGCGGGGGACTGACAGCTGAATCCTCTCTTGGCGGCATGAGACGTGACTATCAACTACCTGAAACAAAAAGAAGAATGAGGGGTGGTGAGTTCGAGCGGACTTTACGATTTTAAGAATAGATAAATGCATGGTATATAAAAGGATAAAACAAGCATATGGAAACAAATGTATACAGTCTCTGGAAATAAGAATATAAATCAAATGTATAAACATACCTGAAAATCAATGCAATACACAGAGGTATGATAAGAAATTCCCATAATACCTCAATAAACTGCTAATACTGCCGAGCAGATCCAGATCATATAATAAATACAAATCAAAATCAAATATGCATGTTAATCAAATGCAGCAAGCATAGTTCAATCAAATGTAGTAAACACAAATAAATGCATAATGCATAATGTGCATATAATGTCATTACATGCACTGTACACACACCAACCACCGCTACATTAGGTTGGTCGGGGCTCGAACCTACCTAGCATTGTTTGCCACCGGGGCTATGGTGCAGCGGTAGGGCGACTAGTCGCTATCCTAGGCATCCGCGGTTCGATCCCCAGCTACGGCGTATTTGCAGGAATTTTTCCTTCAAATGGGGCGCGAACCCTGGGACGCTGGGCTTCTAGACCGCTCACTGCGAGCGCTTCCCGATTTACCCTGGCGGCCGGTGGGAAACTTCCGTGTGGCCGGGCCGGTCGCCCGAGGTTGGTTGGAAAAACCTCGTTAATCAATTTTTTTTACATTAGGTAGGTTGGATGGACAAAATACAAACGCCAAAACAAGTGGCTATGTAGATACACTACAATACATGTGATCCTATATGAAAAGTTGTAATACCTATGACTATAAAACTTCGAAATACCTGTGGGGACTCGAAGCACCTGGGGAGTATCAACTGTTTGCACACTACTCTAGCTGAGCGTGACATAACAAAAAAATATAACCGACGACCTATCTCAAACACAAAGGAGCTAATGGTCGTCGACATACAAACAATGCTATGGCGCATGTCACTAATATGCACAATCTCAATCAAACCAAAATCATGCATCAATACGATATGAAAACACAAATAACAACAAAGTAAGTAAGCATACACTAATCTACTAGGTAGGGTTTGTTTAATGTCAACCAAACCCTAGATAGGTCAAATGATAGTTCTACAGTACACACGTACACGCGGTACTCTTTAGATCAAAAACCAAAAGATGAGACTGTATAACCGAACATTGTGAATTTTTAATCAAAGGTCAAGCACAGAATAAGTATCAAGCAGGAAAACAAGGAGCATAAAGTCAAGGTAAATCAACCTACTCAGAAAATACAATAACCATGTATTTAAGGTAAAAAAACTATAAAATCAAAGGAGAAGTACTCGTCTTAAATGTAGAGCGTATCCAGGTAAACTCCCACGTCTAGAAGCTCGTATCAAATCCAAATCCTGCAACCAGATGCACAATTTAGTTAATCGCATCATGTATCAACTAGCCTTCTAAATTCGAATTAATCAATAACCCCTCTTTTAGTCTAGCATTGATCCACCATAAACCTCATTATCCCATGATCCCTCCACATCCCATCTCTTATCAACTAAATTACAACAATCCTTTATGATCAAACACACTAAGCACATCCACTTGAATCACTTAGGTAATAAGCCTACTCTTAATCCATTGATCAATTCCTTGCTCAAATTCACAATTCATCCTCAATGATATCATATACACACTTCCTAGTAACATCACAGAGAAAAATATACACCAATAAGGTCTTTCAAATCTGATCTCACCTAGCTTTGCCTCAACCCCTCTGCCTCTTGATTCTAGTTTGTGATCCCAAATCTACGTTAAAAGGTTGTGTCGGAATCAACATCCAACTCTAATCAAGCCTAATCTGTAACAATTCTGAAATGATTCCTAAACAGGATAGCTCTCATGCAAACAAACTCAAGCTGGAACATAAAAACAAATCAAGACATACTCAAAAAACAAACTTGATGGGGCAGGGAAGATCGGCAGTGGCTGAATCCAAAGTGGGGCATCAATTGGACGCCTGCGTCAGAAGCTAGGGCACGGATCAATGTCAGTGTCTCACAACTGGGGCGACACGACCATCAGGCGGGGGCTTGAGAAAAAGAATGGCGATGGGTCGACCAAGGAGAAGTCGATCAGTAAACTGGGTGCTTGATGGAGCGGCATGGCGGCGCCAAGCGATCGACGGAGAGATCGTGAGTCAGAGAGAGAGTGAGGTGTTGTTGGGTAAGAGGATCAACCATGGATCACAGGGAGGGAAGAGAGGGGAGATAGCTATGTAGACTCTCTCTCCCATGGCCGGCGGCGTCGCTGTCCTGACCTCACGTGAAGGGCGATGCTGGCGAGGTAGGGTGGAAGGCAATGATCGATAGAGATGCAAAAGGAAGGAGGCGGATCAAGGTGGGGAGATCAGGAAGAGGGAGATCGGGGAAGAGGAGCTGGGTCGATCGTGAGAATTAGGTCGCGGGGTAGAGTTTAGGGGTGTGTGCCGCGCGCGCGCGCAATGTTCACTGCTTCGGAATTATTTGAGGAAAAGTTATATATATATATATATATTCCAAAATTTAAACTTTTTTTCAAATAATTCGGAAGCATGAGCATCGCATCCATTTATTCCAGCAAACATTTTTAAAAATTTTGTTTTTTTTCAAAATTTTTCATGAAGTTATTTCTATTTTCAACCCTTATTTATAGTATTTTATTTTTTTTATTTATGTGCCATATTTTACAGGTGGTTGGCGATCATCTTGGGTAAGGGTTGATTTCGTGTAGGCTTAATTCTGAATGAATACTATGATAATTTAAATCCTAGATGAAGTTTTGTGTAAAACTACTGATCATAAAGTTGTGTCGTGGGCTTCCTAGGAGGAATTTTTGTGTGGTTTATTAACTACGAATTCAATTCTATTGAGGGAGAAGTTGGATCTATTTGGATTAAGATTTCTACAGCAGCTTAGTTAAAGTAGCTACTATTGTTGTTTGGTTTTGGAAACTTAGCTTTATTTTTGATTAGGTGTGTGTGTCGTGTATCACTTTAGTGTTTTTGGGTTTGGATATTGATTCTTAAGGGAAATCCAATTTTGGGAAAATGATGCTAGATTGGTTTAGGTAGGGATGAACATACCTTATGATCTTGTTGTTGTGAGCTATCACTATCCTTGGATTTTTAAGTGTACTATGTCTACTAGGAATTTTGAAGTTAATAGGTATGAGGATTAGTTTTGTGTTGAGGTAGTTCTTTGGGTTCAAATTGGGATTAAACCTAATAACTCAATCCTCAAATTAGGTTGAGAAGGAAATCTGTGTTTGTTTTAGAGTTTTTATTTAAATAGATGTTATACTTAGGATTTATCTTAATCATGTTTAATATCTTATTTAACTAATTTAGTAATGATATAAATAGCTAAATTTAGTCCATGATATAGGATTTTAACTTTGGGCTCGCATGGTTGATCGTGGGAGGTTCTCTTCATTTACAAACTTCTCTATTTGAGGCGGGTACTTCTTGCTTAATTTTTTAGCTTCATTTACCTTTAAATGCATGATTATCCTATTATTTGAGTAGGTTTATTTATCTTAGCTCTATTATACTTGTTTTCCTACTTGGTACTTTTCTTTGCTTAATCTTTGAGTTAAAAATCTAAATTTTCAGTTCTACAGTCTAAACTCTTATTTTCTGATCCCAAGAGTACCGCTAGTACGCATGCACTTAGAATATTATGTGGCGTATCTAGAGTTTGGTTGACATTAGATATACCCTACCCAATAGATTAGTTGCATGTTTGTTTGTTATGGTTTTGATTTGGGTTCATATGTTGCTTATTGATTTCATAATGGTTGACTTAGTTGTGTTTATGCACTTTGGTTTCATGCACCATGTTACATTTGTTGCATACTGGCGTTTATCGGTTTCCTTGTGGTTAAGCCCACCGTCAGTCATATAGTGGTTTGCCCACTCAACCACTCGGGATAGTGGTAGTTGTCAGAGTGTGAGCAGCTATCTTGTGGTGCTACTCTCAATCACTCATGAGTAGTGGTATTTCTTGGAGTGGTAGCCGATGGTGACATCCCTTATGTTGTTTATGAGGGATAGGTAGAGCGATTGTGCTCTTCCGTCGAGTACTGGAGCGGTTATGCTCCCCTTCTTAGAGTTAGAGGTTGTTTCTCCTTGTTCTTAGGTATTAGAGTGGTTGTGCTCTCCCTGAGGTCTTTGATATATAGCGGTTGTGCTCCCCCTTTTCTTGGGGTGCAGGATTGAGATTGTTCTCTCAACATTCTGTCCACTCGGCCACTCATAGGAGATAAATGTGAGAGTGTGTACAATTATCACATCCCTTACCCAGTCGGCCACGCAGATATATGTGATAGTTGTAGAATGGTGTGCAGGGGTGACACATGTCATTGCATCATTTGCATACCATGCATTTTGCATTTGTTTAAGCTATGATTGTTACATATGATTGATATGCATATATATTTATTGATTTACATTTATTATTTGATCTGTATCTGCTCAGTAGTCCGAGCAAATTAATGATGTATCATGGTGGTTTCTAATCATGCCTCGCGGGTATGTTTTCGCATGGGATTTGTGCTCTACATTTTAGAGATTGTATACTTTGTTTCCATCTATTTTGATTTATTTTATTTATACCATACATTTCTTTATCTGCTATACCCGTAGAATTCGAGCCCAGACTCCCCACCACTTACTTTCCTTTTGATTTCAGGTAGTAGATAACTGTGTTTCATGCCGCCAGGAGAGGATCCATCTACCGTCTCTTAATGTCGAGTATTTCCGTTTTGAGTTATTTCATATTTTCTATATATATTGTTATTTTTATTTTATTAATAGACTCGTATTATGTGTCCATGGACTTTCGTTTCATTGCATTTAGTTTACAGAGTTTTACTGTGATTATTATTTAGCCTGTGATGTTATTAACTACGTGGATGTGATATTTTATTATTTTATTTCTGTTGTTGCCAACTATACGAGGCTATGCTATTAGATTGTGTTAAGAGTGATGTATTATGAGATTTATATTTCCGTTGTATAGGAGAGATGCTGTCTGATTTTCGAGCAAGCTGTTGGGTTCTATGCGCAGCGGAATATTTATAATAAAGCAAACTTTGCTATTAAATCATGGATCTATTCGTGGTACATATAGTTCTAAACAAAATGATATGAAATCTGGCATAAACACATACCTTGTAATCCTTTGGATATTTGTGATCGATATCACAAAAAGATGAGAGCCCCACGTGTGACTCCTCTAGTGGTATCCACGCGCACTAGATCACGAACTGGATGATCCGTTAGGTGCTAGCCACTTGGATCGATAGAATGCTTTTGGAAGCACTACGGATCTGAAGATGTGTCTCCGATAAGAAGAAGTTGCCGAAGGCTTCCCTAGAGAAAATGGAGAGAACTCGCACGAGAGAGACAAAAGAGAAGTACCTCTCACTCTTCTTCCAAGGGTGGATATATATAGTCTCCAAGGAAGATGAAGAGACTTGACTCTTCATATTCTTCATTAATTTATCATAATTGCGACTTTTGTAATTCTCCCTTAATAATCATTAATAGAGACTCTTCATCTTCTCCATTATTGTCACAATAATTGTAACCCTTCAAATTCTCCAAAGAAAATAAGAGATAAATCTACTCTCTCTTCTGTACATTAAATAAATCCATATTTGATTTTGATCCGTTCTCGCTTCCGATATTTCAGAAATAATTAATAATCCAATTAATTCTTATTAAGAAATAATAAATTGATTAATTTTAGTATTTACTAAAATAATCAATTACAAATACTGTTCGTGTCTATGTGCTATGTGTGCGACCCTCTAGGTTCTATACACGAAGGCAATGTAAATCCATACACAAACTAAGGTAACCGTCTAGCAACAGTTTTTAGCCATCCAACGTGATAGAATATTGGTTATAAACTAAAACCTCCATGAACCGATTACTGTGTAATTTAATCTCTTCATCTTTACCCTACATCCCAATTAATTCGGTGCACTATGCATCATCACCAAAATAATTGTTTTACTTGATTTCCAAGATATAATAGACTCATCTTGAATAATAATCATTCCTCCCATGGCCATGGATTTCGAGTCACTAATATCTCTATCAAGCGGCCATGATGTTAACTCTCTAATCCAAGAGAGCGTTGAATCCTCTATTGACTCAACATTATTCTCTCTACATTTTGTCATACACCCAACTACCGTATTAATCACAATTCGATTAAAGACTGCTTTTAACGATGTCAAAGTATATAACTTCACGCATAGAATATATGAAGGTCTCAAGTCAAAAGATTAGTTACACTCGTTCATTAAGACGAACGATCAATGATGTTTAATAGGTGGTATTCTCTTAAGAGGATCGTGTCTAGTGTACATCTATACTCAAGGCACCCCCAAGAACAACTTGAATACCTATCCCTCAGTCTATCTTAACCTAGTCATACTCAGCGTTGATCTAGATATCTATGCCCCTTCTAAATATCTATCCGATCAAGGACGTTTTTTAGAATAATATAATCATTAATCTGTGAAATTTTATCATTAATCATATACGTACAGAAAAATAAATGATTAACGATAAATACTTGCCTTTATTAAAATAATTATTCATAAATACATAAGCATGTCTTGGCACATAAGTGCACACACTAACACAAGCATGGGCCCTGGGGCCATGATAAATATCTTTCATGATTTATCTGTCTATATCTAATCGAGAGATCAACGATATTGAATCGCTTGGATGAACATTATCATTATTTTTCTAAGTCACTGTTTGGATGGAGTGAGAGAATTAAGGTTTATTAATGGCAAGGGAACTAAGGAAAAAGGTGGAGAAATAAAATATTTATGTTCTCCTTATTTGGGAGGGAGAAAAGTTTTATTAATGTAATATGTGTTATGTGTTATCTATTTGAGAGGAAAGGGAAAAGAAGGGAGGTTAAATATACGAAATTACAAAAAAAAATACTTTCACTTTTACCATAGACATTTTTTAAGAATATTAATATTTTTTATAAATATAAATTAGATAGATTTATAACAAAATTAATTCTTTTATATTATCATTTAAATTAGTTACTTTTTAATAAAATAATAATAATTTTTTTATACCACCAATAATAAAATTATGAAAATAATGACTTTTGCCCTTGTGGTTATGGTGTAGCGGTAGGATGATTAATTATTATCTCAGATATTCACGATTTGATTCCCAACTACGACGTATTTGTAAGAATTTTTTCTTTAAATGGGGCGTGAATCCTGGGACGCTGGATTTCTAGACCATTTACCATGAGCACTTTCTGATTTATTTTAGTGGTCGGTGAAAAATTTTGGTAGGACTGAATCAGAATCATGAAAATAATGACTTCTTCATCCATAACAAAATAATTAAATAAAAAAATAATAAAAATAATAATTTTAGAAATCTCAAATAAAAAACGAAGATAAAAGAATTTGTTTGGATTCTTTCAAAAAATCCAAAAAGTCCTAAACTTTTATTTGCATGTAATCCCTGATGAGATTGATAAGATAGCTTTGTAAGTATTATTTGAAGAAAGTTGAGTATAAAAGTTAGAAAATTGAGTATGTAAGGTTGCATCTACCACATCAAGAAACTGCATACTCAATTTTAACTCTTTTATACTCACTTTTTACTCTTTTATACTCATTTTTTACTGATGTATACTCAATTTTCACTCTTTTATACTCAATTTATTAGGGAGTTAACACAAAGAAAAACTCAAATGGGAACTGAATGCAGAGTTTAACTTATCATTAGGGATTTAAAATAAATTTACCGAAAAATTAAAATTTATCTTTTTTACTTTTCCTTTCCCTCCCTCACTCATTTACCAATAAAGTTCTGTTCCTTTTATTTATCTTTCATTCCCTTTCCCTCACCTCCTCCCAAATAGACGGTCAGAATCTAACTCGATTTTGTTCAATCTCGACAAGAAGACGTCAATCTCGCACCATATGTCCACTGTTGGAGAGTATACAACAAGAGCGATCTAATCTCTGCTTGTATTCATAGAATCTCTATTTGTATTCTTCTGATCTAAATCTTGTTCAATCTTGCGAAATAAGAACAATCGCTCCACAATCACAAGACATCCGTCTAGCACCCCGTCGCCTCATCCAGACAGGATCATCTATCCCAGATGATCCCTACCCCATCTATCCCGTATTTGTCGACAACAGCCAATGAGTCGTCCGATCGCCGATCGGACATCATCGATGGTTTTTTTTTCGTTGTACCTAATCAAATGATATCATGAAAGAACGATGAACCGGTCGAAATCGCTGCAATTGTAATCTCGTCGGATTCGACGATGAATCTGACGAGATCGCAATTGCGACGATCCCGACAGATTCACCGTACCCCCAGGATATAATTTTATTCGGGACGACGACCGAAAGCCGTCGGTGATGTTTGATCGGCGTCGAACGACTCCTCAACCGTCGTCGAACGACTCCTCGACCGTCTTCGAAGAGTGAAACAAACAAAGACAAAAATGAGACAGACAATCTGCCCTCGCCTCGTCCGCCTCTCTTTCCCCTCGCTCCAAATCAATCAAAATCTGTTTTCTCGGCGTCAAGAAGGCTCCCCCAATTAATTAAAATTGATTTTTTTATATATAAACTGAATCAATCAAATTTTATAATCAAATAAATCGAATCAGTATAATTATATAATTCGGTTGATTATAGCATTCACCAACTTTTGATTTAATAGAATTTTAAATTTTACAATAAAATTAAATTAATAAATAAATTAAATAAATATAAATAAATAAATAAATTGAAATCCGACACCAGAGATCTAGCAACCGATATCTATTTTCGTCGCTTATTGAATGACAAATTAATTTTCGGATTTAGAGATATAAATTTTCATCCGTTGCTATTTGAATAATCTAAATATAATTTAAAATTAGCGATGAAATTATGAATTAGCGATCGGTAGCTAAATCAGTTTTTTTTTATATACTTTGTGGATGTGTTTAATCTAATTTTAAATTTTATAATCAAAATTAAATCGAATAAATTAAAATAAGGGGAACTTTGTCTTAAATCCCCGATCAGAAACACAAATCACGCTTCAGTCCCCGTGGCAGGTAAATTCCGTTTCCACTCCCTGACAACGCCTGATCGTTTGACTTAACTTCCTCTCATATGAATTTACCGAACTGCCCTCCCTTTACTTTCAAACGCTCTCCACTCCGTGTGTCTTCTTCCCGGCTTGGAGCTGCGTCGAACGAAATCGACGATCGTCGAAATCACTTCCGGTGAGCGTTGAAGACAAAAACCAGAGAGGCGACAGGCAGAGGAAGACCCGCCTATCACCTTCAACCCAAGAACCACATCTTCGAAGTGTCGTTCATCTTCGACCAAGTGAAGACCCGGCTTTCACCTTCAACCCAAGAATCGTCGACGAACGTCGGGTTTGAAGAAGTAAAAAGGTGGTAATCGGTACAACCAGAGGAATACTAACGCGAAGAAGTGTATTCCAAAGGCAGAAACAGATATATCTCAAGTAGAAGGTCGGTTTTGTTTCTCTGCCCTAGATTTTGACCTCTTGGTAATCTTGTTTGTAGAATGAAATTAAGATAATTGTTTATGTATGTTTCTGTAAAATTCTGTCAAAATTTGAAGTTTTATTTCATGGGTGTTGTTGATTTTGTTAGGTTGAATAAAATTAGGGTTTGTGGTGTTCAAATTATAATTTATCTGAATGTATTTCTATTATATCTTCTTAAATTCAAGTAATGAAAGAGATATCTGTGTATTTTGTAGTAATTATCAATAAATTGAGTAATGTACCCAATTTAAGCACTTTGATGCGCAGAAGGGAGGATTTGTACTTTAGGGTATGAATGAGTAAATGTGTTTGTGTTTTATCTTCTCTAATTGAATGATTGAATGAGTTATGTGGTGATTATGTAATTATTATCAATAAACTTAATTTATTTTCGGTGAATTTACTTTTTATGCAGATATGAGAAAAAAAGCTCTTACACAGAGCACAAGGGAGGCTAAGACTAAATCTATGGTGAAAGATAAGGGGAAGAGAGTAATGAAAGATGAGGGAAAGACCAAGAGTAGCAAATAATCTTGTTCCCGTTGCTCTCCTGGATATTTCAAAGATGTACTGGGTGAGGTGGTACCAATTATGAGTGATAAGCAAAAAGAGAGGATTAAAAGCACTCCACTTGCTCCATGGCTCGAGATGCCTGAGATGCCTATCAGTAGTACCAGAGTTGATTTAGTTTTAAAGAGATTCCAATTATTGCCTTCTCGTTCTTTCTTTTTTGGTGACAACATTGTAGTTTCATTCACTTCGACTGAGTTTAGCATTGTCCTTGGTCTGGCCCATGTGGGGCAACCGGTTGATCTTGATGCTAGCATGGAGTCCAATTTTGTTCTTAGGCTATTTGGAGGAAAAGTTGGCAACGTAAATAGGACCATGATTCATGATAATTTGCGGTCATTAGCTGGATTTGAGAAGGAATCTGAAGTGGATGATTTTGTTAGGCTGTTTATTTGTCTTCTATTTAACTGTGTTATTTTTCCAGTTAGCAACTATTCCACTCCTCGATTTATTATGTCCTACATTGATAACTTGACGAGGTTCTTTGATTATTCATGGGGAGATGCAGCATATAGATTTTTGTGCCACCAAATTATCTTGCATACCGGTAATGGCAAAGGTGTAACGACCCAGAAAATTCTCTTAATATTTTCTTAAAATATTAAGCATGTTTAAATAATTTTCCAAGGGACCTAGAAATATTAAGGAGAACTTTGGCCTAGAAAATCCATATTTTCTCATTTAAATTGAGAAAACTAAGTACCAATGAGCTTTAAATGAGCTCCAAAAATGGATATTAATTAGGTAAAATTAATATAAATTAGGTAAAATTAATACAAATATAAAAGAATTTTATTTAGGAATATTGGCATAAATATGGGTGATTTTAGGGGGATTTTCGGAATTTAGGAAATAGAAATAATAAAATAAATGAAATAAAAATAAAATAAAAATAAAGATGCATGAGCCAAGGATTGAACCTTGAACCTCTTATACAACCATGTAAGCCTTAACCAACTCACCTAACAAGGGATTTCTATGAGAAAATGAAGTGGATATAAGTTAAGATTAAGAAGAAGATGAAGAGTCATGGAGAGACTCTTCATTTGTCTCCTTAATGGGCTATTAAAGGGGGGTTTTGGGAGTTACCTCTTCTTCCCATTTCTTGCATTTTCGAAACTCCTCCTCCCCTCATCCTAGCTGAACACCCAAGGAAGGATTTCCCCTTGGAAAAACTCCACAAGAGGTCTTATCCCCAAGATCTAAGTTTTTTTCCAAGGATACAAGGACAAGGAGGCAAGGGTCCAAAGATCTTACCATTTTCTTCTCTTCCAAGGTTCGAAAAATCAAGAAACCCAAGGTAAGACTCCCTCACCTGTGGTATAATAGTTCCCTATGATTTCCATGATTTTTAGCATGATATATTGGTTAGTTTTCGAATTTGATGTTGAAAGGAAAGAAAACCAAGACCCTCATGCTTAAGGGTTTCGGACACCATGATTTCTAGGTCTATAAATATTCTAAAAATCTTTATAATGCTATTTAATGTTCCCTTATGATGTGTAGAGGTTAAGTATAATTTTTGGGAATTTTTGGAGTACCCTAGGACACCCTAGGGTATCGGCCAACATGAAAGAAACAAAACTAAGAACCTTAAGTTTAAGGGTTTCGGCCACCATGATTTACAGGTCTATAATTATGCCAAAAATCATGATAATGTTATTTAATATTCCCTTATGATGTGTAGAGGTTAAGTATAATTTTTGGGGATTTTTGGAGTACCCTAGGACACCCTAGGGTTTCGGCCAACATGAAAGAAACAAAACTAGGAACCCTAAGTTTAAGGGTTTCGGCCACCATGATTTATAGGTCTATAATTATGCCAAAAATCTTGATAATGTTATTAATGTTCCCTTATGATGTGTAGAGGTTAAGTATAATTTTTGGGAATTTTTGGACTACCCTAGGATACCCTAGGGTTTCGGCCAACATGAAGGAACCTAAGCAAGCACCCTAGGACACCCTAGGGTTTTGGCCGCCATGTTTAAGGGTCTAAAATGATGATAAAAATCCCAATCATGATGTTTAATGTACTCTCATAATGTCTAGAGGTTTAATACAATTTTTGGGAATTTTTGGGGTACTCTAGAGACCCCATATGTTTCGGCCAACCTCAAGGACCCAAGGGTTAGGGTTGAGCCTTTAACTTCAAGTATATGTTTATGTGTTGCCATGATAAGTATGATAAGTTTATGTTCAGGATATGAATGATGCCATGATAAGAATGATAGGGTTATGATCACGATAAAAATGATGCTATGATATGTTAGGTTCATGATATGAATGATGTCATGTTAAGTATGTTATGTTTATGTTTAAGAATGAGGATGATGCCATGTTTAAGAATGAAAATGATGCCATGTTTAAGAATGAAAATGATGCCATGTTAAGTATGTTATGTTTATGTTCATGATAAGAATGATACATGTCATGTCTTATGAATGATACATATGTATGCCATGATTTATGAATAAGATGTATGTATGCCATGTCTTATGAATGAAGTTAAAGTACATACCTTTAAGGCACAGCTATGATGTTAAGTATGATGAATGAATGATGATGAATGACAAGTATGATGAATGAATGATGATGAACGACAAGTATGATGAATGAAAGATGATGCTTATGTCTTTAAGGCATAAATATGCTAAACGGCATGGTCGATGGTTGACGGTACGACGGTTGAGAGGACCGGTAAATGGGCCGGTAGACGGGCCGAGCCGTAACAAGTTATGCTATGTTAAGTATGTTATGAATGTCTTATGAATGATGAAGCATGAAAAGTATTTTACTTTATGTATGGGCTTGTACCGGACCGAAGTATGGGTCCAAGGGATGGGCACCTTAAGAACGCCCCGGTTTTGGACTACCGAAGCTGTCCACGGTTCTGGCCCTACCGGAGCTGGGTAACAGGGATGGGCACCTTAAGAACGCCTCGGTTTGGGGACTACCGACTATGCTGTCCTTACCCTAGTAAGTTGGGGCTCGCGACCTCGGACTTGCTAGGGATGCGCGCTATGATGTATGTATGTGGTACAAGTCGGGGACCCCAAATGATGTTATGATGATTATGTTTAAGCATTTAAAAGTATGTTTTAAAAGTTAAGCATCCCTTATGTATATGCATTCCACTCATGCATCCATTCATGTTATGCATTATGCTATGTTGATAAGATTTTATGCTTATGTTTCATGTTAAGAAGTATGCATGAGAATGAATGATCTATGCCATGATTATGTTAGGAAGAGGTTCATATGCTATGATAGGTTTTATGCCATGAATTATGTCATGCTTAGAAGGTTCACTATGTTTATGAATTATGTCATGCTTAGAATGTCTATGATGTTTATGTTTATGCCATGAATTATGCCATGCTTAGAAGGTTCACTATGTTTATGATTTATGCTATGAATTATGTTCACTATGTTTATGAATTATGCCATGAATTATGTCATGCTTAGAATGTCTATGATGTTTATGTTTATGCCATGAATTATGTCATGCTTAGAATGTCTATGATGTTTATGTTTATGCCATGTATTATGCCATGCTTAGAATGTTACTATGATTATGTTCATGCCATGCTATGTATACGACAAGTGACGTAAGATGTTATGTTCTAAGTAGAGCACCAAGTATGTTAATGTTTATGTGCTCATTATGAGATGATGAATGATGAATGGTTTTGTGAGTAGGAAAGAGTCTTACTAAGCCTGTGTGCTTATAGTCTTATTTCCTTATACCGCAGATCATTCAAGGGGACAATGAAGGAAGCAGCAGGAGAGCAAGAACGCATGTGTGTCGTAGTGACTTGGCCCAGAAAACTATATGTTTACTTATATGTTTGAATAATGACTTATGGAACCTTATGATATGATGTTGTGTGAGACATGATATGATGCTTAAGTTCAAAGTTAATATGCTAAGGTTCCCATGTCAATAAGTTAAGAATGGTAACAGGGCATGTATAAGTTAAGTTATTCCGCTGCCTTATGATGTTTACATGCCCTAAGCATGTTAACGTAACGCCGCTTAGGAAAAAAAAAGCGGGCGTTACAAAAGGAAAGACTGGTTGCAAAATATATTTAGATGGTTGTACTGTAGGTTTGATGGTGAATTTTTAATATTTCAAGTGCAATTGTGATATGTTTAATATTATTATATTGCTCTCTCTCTATATGTATTCAGGCATGGCTGTATGAAAGAATTCCTTCATTTGGAATTGCACGTTCTTTATGTTGTTTCCCCCGGTTGTTTCGCTGGGAAAGGAGTAAGATATCACTTAAAGATGATGTTGCTGAGAGTTTATTTTGTAGAATTGATTTTAGTAGGGTAAGTTGCTATGTTTTTAGTATGTTTTTTGTAGATATGATTGTAGAAGTGACATTTTATTTATAATTGTGAAAAAGTGTTAGATATAGTACCATTTCCTGAGGAGGAGATACTCTTAAGTGGCAAGCAGGTAACTTATTCTCTAAATATAGAAATAATAAAATTATTATGTTAAATAATGATGACAACACATATTTTGACTACATTACTTATATTTTTCAGGTGCCACTTTGTTTGAGATGTTCTGGAATTTCTAATACCCAGAGGTTGCTTGAACCAATTGTTGCTATTAAGAGCACTGAGCTGGAGGCCAAAAAAGTTAGTGAGGAATTGATTTTAGAAGAGACTAAGATTGTTGAGGTTGAAGTGGGTGGTGAAAATGAACTTGCTGGGTTGGAGAAGTTGAATGTGGAATTGACAACTGCCAACATTGATGACAATGTTGATTTAGTGATAAAAGATATTATTTCTGATTTGAATAAAGAGCAAGTTTCTGGCAGTGACATTGGTACTTCGAAAGCAGAGAACATCATCCACTTTCAATCTTCCATTGTGGATACTGTGAGGTGTAGAGCTGATCGTGTGCCGAAAAGAAAGGAGTCTATGTTTGTGACTCCTCCTAGCTCAACACCAAAACGTAAGAGGAAGGGGAAAAAACAGGTAGATGAAGTATAAATCCGAGATTCATTATTTTAAAATTTACTTGTTTTTGCATGTTATTGTATATTGTTACTAACTACGTATAGATTTTAGCTTACATGACTAAGTATGTTTTTATATAGGTAAATTTGATAGTAGATGTTCAGGATTGGCAGAGTCCTCCCAATGTTACATTGGATGTATATAAAAAGAGAACTGATTTTTGTGGACATCAAGAAGCAACTGAAAAAGATAAAAAGTTGTTGACAGACTTTCTTAGTAGGGAACAATTGGAGTAGGTTTATTTTTAATAACTGAAATTTTGCTAAACACTTCTTATCAATTTTGTAATGTTATTTTTTACTCCCCGCAGTGTTGTCATATGGCAAGATGAGTTCCTAAGCTTAACTGGAGCTACATTTTGTCCTTTTTTGTTTGATGACCCTGTTGATAGTCAAATCATAAATGTGTATATGAGTATTATGGAAAAACACAGTCCAAGTTATGGATTTGAGATTTACTGTATAGACACAAACGTACAGGTTTGTAGCAAATTGAGATAATTGATAGTTAATATTTGATTTTTAATTCTTATTAGATTAAGAAACATGATTATATCTTATTTTCAATGTGTAGAAAGAAGTCTTACAGCACTTGCAGAAATATGGCAAATATAGGCAGATACACAAAGCAGATTATGGTGCTTTCCTTGCAAGGTTGACATCCATAACGAGGAGCAAACTACATGAACTAAATGAAGATCTATTTACAAAATGTAGATATATCATTTTCCCAATTAATGATAGATGGCATTGGTATTTATTGGTGTTTAATCCAGCTGAAGGGAAATTCAAATTGTGGAATTCAAACCCTGATTTATTTGCATTTGGGACTGCTAAAGTTTATGTGAGTTTGACAATATTCTACTCCAATATATCTTAACAGATCACAGTATTAAAGCATTTACTATTTTGCAGGCAAAGTTTTTGGCAGCATGCATTTTGCATCTTCATGCATTTGCAATAGGCAGCGAAGAAGTGGTGAAACAACTTTGTCGTCATCAAGGCGCTACCCTTGATTGTGGTGTATACATCTGCCTGTGGGTGGAGTGCCTATCTTATGACACTGATGACATCTGGAGTTTTCAAGATCATGTAAACATAGACGCTTATCGGGCCCGGGTTTGTTCAAATATATTATCAGATGAGAAAGGATTGTTAAAAAACGTAATGGACTAAGATGTAAAGCAATGTTGGTATTTGACTAATATGTAAACCATCTGAAGATAGACAACCTTATCTGCTTGTTATGCTCAAGCAGATGTATTGGAGTTTCAAATTTTGCCTTTTTGTGTAACCAAATTCAGATGTATTGTAGATGTTTTATGGTACTGTTATGTTAAGGAGATGATTTCTAGTACAATTATGTTAAGGAGATAATTTCTGATACAGTTATATGCTTCTTATAATTTCTGGTACAGTTATGTTTAAAATTTGTCTTCTTATGACAGATTGTTCTGTTTCAAATTTGCCCTCTGTTAGTAATGACAGATTCTGGTGTTTGAAATTTGCCTTCTGTTTCAAATTTGCCTTCTGATAGTAATAACAGATTGTGGTGTTTCAAATTTCTGATACAGATGTTGGTTTGTACATGATTATAGCAATACTGGTTTTTATTATGGTGTAATGACAGACTTATGATTTACTTATGTAAAGCAATGTATTTTCTTAGTAATGACAGATACATGTTGGTTTTAATTCTGTGGCAATGTTGGTTTTTATTCTGTAAGCACAATTGAGAACTGCCTCCCTCTTTAGTGTGTCCACTGCCACTAATCAAATTTGACAATTTAGTGTTGGTTTTTACTCTTGCAAAATAAATTTGAGTATGTGTCTGAGAAAATTGAGTATGCATGTCCACAAATTGAGTATTAAGGTAGGAGCCTCCATCATTAGTTGTCAACTGCAAAAACCTTCCAAGTATAATTGATTCAGAATCAAGTATATATTCTAGAGAATGAGGTACTATTATAAAAATGCAGATACACAACTTGGGTAGTAAGGTCTGAAATTTGAATATGTGTCTGAGAAAATTGAATATGCATGTCTACAAATTGAGTATTAAGGTAGGAGCCTCTATCATTAGTTGTCAACTGCTAAAACCTTCCAAGTATAATTGATTCAGAATCAAGTATATATTCTAGAGAATGAGGTACTATTATAAAAATTCAGATACACAACTTAGGTAGTAAGGTCTGAAATTTGAGTATGTGTCTGAGAAAATTGAGTATGCATGTCCACAAATTGAGTATTAAGATAGGAGCCTCCATCATTAGTTGTCAACTGCAAAAACCTTCCAAGTATAATTGATTCAGAATCAAGTATATATTCTAGAGAATGAGGTACTATTATAAAAATTCAGATACATAACTTGGGTAGTAAGGTCTGAAATTTGAGTATGTGTCTGAGAAAATTGAATATGCATGTCCACAAATTGAGTATTAAGGTAGGAGCCTCCATCATTAGTTGTCAACTGCTAAAACCTTCCAAGTATAATTGATTCAGAATCAAGTATATATTCAAGAGAATGAGGTACTATTATAAAAATTCAGATACATATATAACTTGGGTAGTAAGGTCTGAAATTTGAATATGTGTCTGAGAAGATTGAGTATCCTTCCCCAGAAATTTAGTATTCAGGTATAAGACTCCCTCTTTAGTTCTCAATGGCTCAGAAAATCAAGTACAATTCGCTCAGAATCAGGTATATATTCAAGAGAATGAGGTACTATTCTCAAAAAAATCAGGTACATATTCCCTTGTTTCTTGTTAATATAATAAGGATCAAGGTTAATGACACCACTGCTCCAATATGTGCCTCCCATGATCGATTAGGGCACATCTTCGAGACTATTAGGTATGAAAAATACACAATAGACCTTTATGGTTATCATGACCATAGAAAACCCAGCATGAGAGTGAATACCTTAGAAGTAGAAGAGAAAAAATGCATGTATATGTCTTTCACATTACCTAATGTCGTGTACACCTACAATCAAAATCATGAAAAGGGGATGGTGAAGGTGAGTTTTCTTATTTATCGACATATTTTCTTTTTCCCATGATAATATGATATGGATTAAGGTTAAATGGTTCCCATGATTGATTAGGGTCCATCAGCCAGACTATTAGGTACGAAACATCCAAATTCAAGTACGTGCCTGAGCAGATTGAGTATCCTTCCCCAGAAATTTAGTATTCAGGTACGAGACTCCCTCTTTAGTTCTCAATGGCTCAAGAAATCAAGTACAATTCACTCAGAATCAGGTATATATTCAAGAGAATGAGGTACTATTCTCAAAAAAATCAGGTACACATTCCCTTGTTTCTTGTTAATATAATAAGGATCAGGTACACATTCCCTTAGATTATCAGGTACGAAATATCCAAAATCAAGTATGTGTCTGAACAAATTTAGTATAGTTGACCAGAATTTGAGTATTCAGGTTCGAGACTCCCTCTTTAGTTCTCAATGGCTCAAAAATTCAAGTACAATTGTCTCAGAATCAGGTATATATTTTAGATAATTGTGTACTAAATATCCAAATTCAAGTATCTGAGAAAAATTGAGTATACTTGGCTCAGACTCAAGTATACTCAATTGCGACGCAAGTTATATTGATTAGGGTACATATCCAATTGACTCAGTTTCTACTATATATTTCCACGAATGAACTATTTGAACTTACAGGTACATTAGGACGAAAGTTATGTATTAATTAGTATGAGCATGATACAAAATCAGAAACTATAAACACACTTTAGGGACATTTGGCCACTTGTTATTGGGGATATTTTGGCACTAACACATGATACAAAGTCAGAAACTATAAATATAACCATAAGTTTCCACTCCACAACATCAACTTCAGACAAACCAATTCTTGTACAAAACAGAACCATCAAACATAACATATACCTTATTTATCCAAATTTGTACTCAAGTTTCTGGCAGATTTTGTCTATGAAACTCACAAATTCAACCAAAGAAAAATGAAGATATTGCAAAGTTACCTAACCAAGTTCATAAACATAATCATAACTGACACATGGTACAAAGTCACATAAACTATAGCCATAAGTTTCCACTCCACAACTATAGTATATACTATAATAACTACACTCAACTTCAGACAGAACAATTCTTGTACAAAACAAAACAATCACAAATTTTTACTCAAGTTTCTGGCAGAATTAGTCCATCAAACTCACAATTTCAACCAAACTACATACAACATATTGCAAAGTACCTAACAAAGTTCATAAACATACTAATAACTGACACATGATACAAAGTCACAAATACCATACATACAGCCATTAGTTTCGACCACACAACCATAGTACACAATAATAACTGACACATGATACAAAGTTCATAAACATATTGCACCATTTTTCCTGCCTCTAAAAACACCAATGCAGGCACCATTCAACCAGAACCAATACGTAAATCACCAATGCTTCCACTGATACATGTCTGCTTTCTCGAACGCAACACCCTGCTTGATTCCCCTTCTAGCAATCTCTTTTTCCTGCAGAAGTGTATATCAAAAAGTATCAAACTACCCATACAAATTATAGAGTATGATTGCAAAAATAAAACTAAGTGTTTACAAAGAAATCAAACATATATAATTTTGAGCATAACAGCTAGTTTATAGCTTCTTTGCAGCTTCGCCTGTTGTGGCCTTTCTTATGGCAACGACTACACTTTGACGCACGTGTTTCAACTTGTGATGGTATTCTCTTAGTCCTCCTATGACCTGGCTGACTGCGAACATCTGGAGCATTGATTATATTTCCTTCATCAAGATTTGACTCATTATTGTCAACAGTTGGGATTGGATTAATAATTCCTTTGTATGCTTGGCGATACATTCCAATCTTGAAATACTGATCACAGAATTCATACAACGATAACGACTTTGACTCAATAGCAGCACAAGCATGCTTGCATGGAAGCTTAATGATCTGCCAAGCTCTGCACGAACAACTCTTATCAATTAAATCAACAGCAAAGGATTTTTCCCCATCAACTACCTCAAACCTCCAATTACATGACCGATGCACTCTCAATTTTCGGGATTCAAGATAAACACTAGCAATAACCTTCTCTTTTTTGGGACTTAATTCCTTAACCATCGCCATTGTTGATTCACGTCGCCGATGCATTATGTCCATGATTTGTATGCGTATGTGATCCACCATAGCCACAATAGGGAGATAACGAGCTGGTTTAACCCAATTATTCCAACACTCAGCCATGTTATTATTCATAACACCCCATCTATCACCAAGAAATAAAGCATTTGCCCAACTTTGTGGCTGGGAATGTACAATAAATCCTATGGCAAGTGGCATGGAGTCTATGATATTTTTTATATGTTGTTCATGCTCCTGCAAAGATGGAGCATATGCAGCTTTCTTGAATACCGAAGACCAGTGTTTTTTGTTATGTTTTGGATAACTTCGCATTACCTATATTGACAAAAAAACCTTTTTTATTCAAAACATGTATTAAAATTAATTTCTAATTCAAATTCAAAACAAAAGTAGGGTTTTAATTACCTGCTTCACAAAATTATCCACTAAATGCCTCAAACAATACGCATGGTGACTACCCACAAATAGTTGCTCAACTGCCTTCATAATCCCAGGGTGTCTATCGGAGAAAAATGTGAACTTATTGAATGGAATACTTTGATATGAAAGTAGCACACTTCTCAAAAGATAACAAAATCATTCCCAATTATCATCATTCTCTGCATCCACTGCCGAATAAGCAATTGTGAAAAGATCATCATTGGCATCCTTCGACACAACAACTAGGATACTACCTTTATACTTATTCTTTATATGAGTCCCATCCAAAAAAATCAACGGCCTACAACCAGTAACAAAACCAACTGCACATGCATGAAAACAAATGAATAGCCGTTTAAATTTATTAGTTACAGGATCAACCTCACACTCAGTAATACTGCCAGGATTTGTTTCTCGAATAGCATGACAATACCATCTTAACCTATCGTAGCATCTCG
Source organism: Boesenbergia rotunda (assembly GCA_024364735.1). Lineage (NCBI taxonomy): Eukaryota > Viridiplantae > Streptophyta > Magnoliopsida > Zingiberales > Zingiberaceae > Boesenbergia > Boesenbergia rotunda. The sequence goes on from JAGFNQ010010062.1 coordinate 41,041, forward strand.
TCTCTGTACCATGAATATCATGCATCGCTAATTCCTTGCCTTTCCATACTTTGCGATAGTCTAACTCTATCCCATAATCTCTTTGCAAGTCTTTTTGAATTGTACAAGGTCGATAAGAGGGCTCTTCTCTCAATTTTTCTTTCACCACATTAGCAATCCAAGTTGCATCAGCTTTAGGATGTCCTCTAGTACGTAGATTATTCTCGCCACATGTATGCTGCAGGTTACATTTTCGGATCCCAAATATACCATCTGCTTTATATTTTGAAGCATAAATTCTCTATCCACAACTCTTTTCACTACAAATAGCAATAACCTTCTCGCTGTCATTTTTTCTATATAAAAATGATCGTCTTGTAGCAACAGCATAGTTTTTAACACATCTTCTAAAATCAGCAGCATCCGTGAATGTTTGCCCTTCACCATGAATGCAATTAATCCAAGCATCTATAGTATTCGGCAACAAGGTGTGTTCAATCTCCTCATCACTCCTAGATTGTGTCTGTTCCTCCTCAACCCTTACCAGTTTGATACGAAATTATTAAGATGAACCATACATAAATAAGTATAAAATAAGGACATACCATACATACATAATGAAAGCTATTGAATTTAAATAAGATTAGTAGTGTCAAATAAACCATATCATATGCACTTATGCTAGAAGTAACATAACATATTATAAAAACAAAAATATGAAATGCTTACCTCTTCAAATTTAGGTTGCCAATGTATGCATTTCTAGTCTCTACCCTCAAATCGATCATACTGAGCTTCAAACACATATGAAGATGTATCATATTCAGGACATCATCATCGTCATTCAAAGTCACGTACATCTTATGCTGTGGCGCTATGTATTGCAGAATCATAGATTCAGGAGTAATCTCCGCACATTTTTTGCCAAGACTCACAAATATATCCAGCAAACTACAACTACTGAAAATTGAAATCACAAACAACTCATTCTTGCACTTACAACTACCCAAAAATACAAGGTTGCAAGGCCCAATACCAGATTCCATTTTTCAACCTAATCCACAAAATATAACATTTTAATCAAATATAAACTGAAGATCAATATTCATATAAACTGAAGATTAATGTAACACAATATTTTTTCTCCATCAATCAAATATTGGCCATCAACTCGAAAATCAACCAAAAATACACGAAAATCTCACAATCAACCAACAACTAAACGCAAATCTCATTGAATACACATAATAAAAAAAAAACAAAATGTAAATGTCATGGAATCATTCAATAAAAAAAGATCAAACTCAGACTCACTGATAAAGGTGTGATCGCCTCTTTAAGTTAGGGCTACAATGCGAGGCATTACCAGTTTGGGTTGCGGGCGGAAAAATGAGCTGAAAAATTGTGATTCCCTCTTTGAGTTACGGCAAGAAGGCGTGGCGCTACCAGTTGGGGCTTCGATCGAAAAAATGAGCTGCAAAGGTGTGATCGCCTTTTCGATTTTGGCTTCCGATGCATCAACGTCGGCTTTGTTCGTCAGATTTTAGAGAAGGAACATGAAGGTGAGTTAGGACAGGCAATGCAGTTGGTGGTTCGGGCGGAAACTTTGAGTACGTACATATAAGTTTTAATTAAATTCATGGGCAATTAGGTAAATACACATTTTCAAGGGAGTTGCAGTTGGGCATCAGGTTTTGGCAGGAAGTTGAAACTCATTTTCTCTGACCTGGGGACTGAATGCAGATGTTGACCTGCTATGAGGGATTTTAAGCCAATTTGCCGTTAAAATAAATTAAATTTTAAAAATAAATAGATTTATCAGTTAATTCGATTTACTTACCCGGAAGTCTCATCCTCGCCGTCTCCTCCGTCGCCCCCCTCACCGGCCTCATCCCCTCCCTTCGCCAGCGGCAGCTAACTGGGCGGAAGGTGTCGAAGCATACGGTGGTGGGGCGGTCGGGGTCAGGTGGCTAGGCGCGTGTCTGCTGCTGCTCGGGTTTCAATTACCCCGCGCCATGCGAGGTGTGGGCGCGGTGGATCAGATCGAGGCCCTCAGCGACGACGGAGGTCCCCGGCGACGGGAGGCGCTTTCGGTGGTGTTCGATATAGATCAACTTATCGGCGTCCATATCGCCGGCGAACTCGTACGTACGTGCCCATCTTGAGAGAAGCAGGGGCGCTAGCTCTGGGTTTAATCGATCCTGTTCTGTATTTTAGTTTAATAAAAGATTATTTATCAGTTAGATTTATATAAACTAATCGCTTGCCTCTTCATCTGCATGCACATTGAATCAGAATCGAACTACTTAGAGATTTCAGTTTGATCATTGATAGATTCATCCACTAGAAACAATATCATTCTCCCAGAAAACACACAACCTAATTAACTATTTCTCCCAGAAAAAAGCCACTCTTCCTTCTTCAGATGTATGCATAAACACAGCTATCGAAGCCTGCAACAGAAATGATTAATTCAGAGCGAGACAAAACTAAGGCATTCATCAATTTAATTCATCCATCGATCGACTCACTGGGGTCAGTCGTCGTCACCAGCGCGGAGTTATTGAAGAAGCAGTCCCAGTAGTGCCTGCCGGCGGTCTGGTAGTAGAGGTTCATGGCGACGGAGGCGTGCGAGACGAGGCTGTCCGGGCGAGCGCAAGCGCAGCCGCTCCGCAGCACGCTGCAGTCCACCGGAAGCTGCGAGCAGGCGTAGTTCAAGTTCGCCGTCAGCGTTGCAACGTCCGACGAAGGCTTCGCGACGCACCAGGTTTTCTGCGAATTGAACAAAAACAAGCACAGATTTATGCTTTATAAATTATATTCACATTCGAGATCAATCAAAAGTGTCTTTTTGACCATGAGGAAATTGTTTACGTCTGCTTCTGCTCCTGCAATGGAGTAAACGCATGAGTGATTTGAGAAAAAAAAAAGAGAAAGATGTCAAATGAGTGATTTTGGATTACCAGAGAAGAGAGAAAGGAGTAACAAGGTAGAACAGAGAGACGAGACGAAGATCTCAGCTCTGAGTTTGCTCGCCATTGCTAGATCCTCCGCCGAGTATGGTTGGGCATGGAATGGACAGGGGATTTATATGGGAGAGGAAGAAAGAGGATGAGGAATTTAGGCGGCGGGGATTAATGGCCTGATTAGGGGTGTAATGATGAATTGAATGATAATGAATCGGTTTATTGCCATAATTATCATTAAATATAATCTTCATGGTCTCATGGATCAGTTTTGGACATTGGCGTTGATGTCTTTACTGCGGCCACCAATTCAAGAAACTAAATGTCCTCCGGAGTTTGGTGTGATAGGACAAATAGACGGACGATTTTCAACGATGGTTTGATTCTATTGCTAATAAATGTCTACGGCACTTGAACCGCTCATGCCGCCGGGAAGTTTCCTATGGTAGGTGAGAGAATTCGGTGAGAGTGGGTCGATAACGTATAAATGAATACAAGATAAAAATACCCGGACTTGAGCAATTCTCATAAGAAAAATGATATGCAATAAAAAATTTTAACATGAAACACAATATGAATGATGTGGCATTCTAATTATAGCGATCCTCGACGGATTCACTATGCCCCCCAGGTTATAGTTTGGTTCGGGGCGGCGGCCGGAGGCCACCGTTGGTGTCCAAGTGGCAATCGGATGCGTATATAAAAAATGCCACGTCATTCATGTTGAATTTCATGCTAGAAATTCTTGTTGCATATCATTACTCTTCTCATAAAGGGCATAACATAGATTATAAGAGATAAGGCCAACAAAGAATAATTCCCAAGGGTAAGAGGCAATGATAATTCTCATACAATAAGATTTTGAATCCTAAGTTGGGAATTTCCTAACAGTCGTGAAGTTCGAACGCTAGGCAGGGACGTAATTAAGCTATCTATTAGTACCATTTTTATAAGAAAATAACACTATTTAGAATGTTAAATATTTAATTTTAAAAATAAAATATGTAATAATAAATGAATAAATTAAACATACAACATGAAGTGGGGGAGCTAAATTAAAATCAGATCGGATTTGAACTAAATTCAATGGGTAAACACGGAGATAATGATTACGTTGGTTAAAACTGGGATTGATTTGGAGTTGAACTTGGTTGAGTTATGTTCGAACGTAATTTAAAATTTAAACGAGTTCGATCAATTTAAAATGAATTATGATATTTTGAGGAAACTTTCTCTTTCATTTTCTCTATTTTTTCTCCCTACGCACACTGTAACCCCCATCGTGTCATACACCATCGTTGTGTGTTCGCTCATTTATCCCTTTTATTTTTTTCCTTCCTCTTCTTCCCTATTTCCTTTTTGTCATTCTCTTCTTCCATTACAGTAAACTTACAAATTTTTTACTCTCCACTTCCCAAGTACAAGAGTTTTTTTTTCTTTTCTTTCTCCTCTCCGACAAGCAATAAATATAACATGGGTTACTACCACTCTTTTTCATATTCTCGTATTTTCTAGGATTTTGTTGGCACTACAAGAATAACCCTTTTTTTTCCTTGCTCTTGTTGTATTGTTGCTGAGCTCATCGAAGATAATCGAGGTTGCTAATGAATTATTTTCTCTTCTATGTTTTTCTCAAAAGCAACGGTCTTCCATTTTTTCCCCAACTAGCAACCCTTTACAAGTAGCTCTTTTTTCACTTTGCCCAACCACAACAGTCCAACCACAACAATTATAAGAGAAGTAAGTTGCTCATTTTTTCTTTTCTATTTCATTAATTGAAGAAAATACAGAGAGTTGTAAAGTATAAATTTTATTTTATTAGATTGCTAGTTATGATAATTATTTAGGTCGGAATGAAAGTCGCATATAGAGAAATGCTCAATATTATGAGCAATCGAAATCACAAATGATTTTTTGATTTAGTGTCATAGATAAGTTTTGGAGATGACAATTGTTGTTTCAACTAAAACTCAGGACCAAATCTAAAATTTTAAATTTAAATTTATTTTTAGCTCCTTAAATTCGAAATTTAGATATTTAGATTATGGAAATCAACCTATATTATTAATGTTTGAAAATTTCGAAAATCACCTTAGTTTAAAATCCTGGCTACGCCATCGACGCTAGGAGTCATGTCAAGATCCACCTGCACTTCTCGAATTTATATAGTAACTAATTTATGGGGCCAGACTATCCATCTCCCAAATTATTCAAATCCAAAGCTCAAATACTTGAATTAACGACATAATATTTAATTTCGACAGATAAAAAAAAAGGACTTAACAAGCAAAATCTTAGTTAATCACTTATTTTATATCCTGTTTAGTTTAAAGACAAATATTTCTGGTACATAATTGATTAGTTTAGATCCTATTTGTGTCACGCCCTCGAGGCCCATGTTCACTCGAAAATCTAGCAACATCTTCTTTATATAGCCGACAATATAAAACTTAGAATACATCCAACTCAACATTATATATCACAGCCACATATGGCTGGCAACCACGTAATTACAACATTACATACACTACAACCATGCAATTAAAAATAAGTATAATAAACTCTGATAAAATAATATGTCAAACTGAAAGTTTACGAAAAATAAATACAAGTCTACTAAAGCAATAAAACAATACCATGCCCCCTAAGGAAAACAACAATAAAGGAGAAGTCCAAATATGAAACTAAAGAACCAACGATAATGACTCGACTCTGTGGGATTAGCAAATGAATCATCTCCTAGCGGCACGAGTTGCAGCTATTAATTACCTGAAACAAAAATAGATGCAAGGGGTGGTGAGTTTGGGCTCGAACTCTGCAACTATAGCGGATAGATAAATGCATTGTGTAAATAAGATACATCAAGCAGGTAGAAATATAGTATACACTCACCGGAATAAGAGCATAAACAAATGCATAACCATACCTGACAAGACATATAACCTGTGGGGGCATGATCGAAAATTCCCATACCAAATTAATAAGTTACTCGTATTACTGAGCAGATCCAGATAAAATACTAAATACAAATCAAATCCATATATGCATGTCAATCAAGTGCAACAATCATAGTGTTGGGTTCTCCCGGCACAAAACAATAAAAACGCAGCAGAAACAAGAACCCACGATCGATCCATGTGAAAGAAAACTCGTACAAAGCTATCTATCTAATAGATTTATCTACTATTTATACCTTTGAAGTGTGCCCTTTGGTTATTCCGCTCGTCCAAGATGCGCCGGATCTCTTGCACGTTCAAACGTCCGTGCCTCTATCCGTATCCACACGGACACAATCTCTCAACTTCGGGAGAACTACCTTAGTTGTGCTAGCAACTTGAGGTAGCTTGAAAACACCAAGAACCTTACAGTAAGGTTTCGGCCAGGAGTGGAGGAGAGGAAGAAGAGAGGAAGGGAAGGGGAAAAGCTAAGGCAAGAAGAAGACCTCATCCAAAGTTACAAGACAATCTTTTATAATCATCCCATGAATATGAAGAGGTTTGTGTCTCTTTGGCTTCCCAATAAAGAGCATATCTTTTTATGCGGCTCTTTATCATTTTTTATGCAAGAAAAGAATCTTTTCATCCAATGAAGAGAGACTTTTCTCTTTCCTTCATGCAACTCCGACCGGGCCTCTCGGGCTTCCGACTCGGTCTCCCGACCAAGTCTCCCGAGTGGCGAGCTCCCGACCCAGTCTGCCGAGTGCCGACCCAGTCTGCCGAGCTCCGACTCAGTCCGCCGAACTCCGACTCGGCCCGTCGAGCTCCGACTCGGCCCGCCGAGCTCCGACTCGGCCCGTCGAGCTCCGACTCGGCCCGCCGAGCTCCGACTCGGTCTCTCGAGTTCCCAACTCGAGACCCCCCCCCCCCCCCCCCGAACTAACCTCCCGAGTTCCTAACTCGGGCTCAGGTCTCCCGAGTTCCCAACTCGGGCTCAAATCTGCCGAACAGATTTCCCGAAGCATTGTGTCCTTTGTGTGTGACCTAATAGGTTCTCGTGACGTTGGCAATGCGCCTAAACACTTTAGACACATAAGCAATGAGTGACATCTAGCAATGCATCATTGCTACCCAAGTAATAAGAAAAGTCGAGATCCGACTAAACCTCCGTGACTATGATAGTGTATGACCTTGTCCTTCTATCCTTGATATCTAGATTGACCAATGAGGCATAGACCGTGTCATCCTCAATCAATCATGTGTTTCTTGATCCCCGAGTAGACTCACTCAAACAAATGAGCTCAATATCTCATACTGACTCATTTGAGCGTGGTCATGCGTTTTAGTAGTCCTACTCGATCAAGGGGCCCACAGATATCACACCCATCATATGGGAGGGATAGATCCCATCTACATCTCTCCGCATAATTCATTACATACCCAGTGATCGCCTTTATAGTCTACCCTGTTACGGGTGACGTTTAACGATACCAAAGTGCATAACTCCTTATGTAGAGAACCGTAGTGACTTCAGGTCGAAGGACTATTCATACCAATAGTCACATGAGAAAGTCTATGACATCATATGACAATCTATGAAACTTTCTCATGGCGGGTCATTCAGTACACATTCTCCAATGTATACCCATGTGTCAACTTGATATCACATATCCATGACTTGTGAGCTCAAGTCATCAGTTGACCTACATGCTAGTCTCCATACATTAATATTGTCCCTGAATATTAATGCTTGACTATGAACAATTTAGTGAAGTGTTCTCTACATTATCTCACTATCGATTCAACCAATCGATATAATGTAGATAAGAACCTACTACACAAGGACATTATTATACTTAGTTATTCGGCACAGAATACAAAGTAAGTATAATAACCAAACATGCCTTTATTAGTAATAGAATATGATACAAAATGTCCCTAGTCAATCATCACATAATTGGCTCTAGGGCTCCTACTAACAATCTCCCACTAGCACTAGTGCCAATCACCGTAGTATCTAATACCCAGTGACCTGGTATGACCATCATGCTTCTTTTGTGCCAAAGCCTTGGTCAAAGGATCTGCGATGTTAGAATCAGTGTGTACTCTGCATATCCTCACATCTCCTCTATCGATGATCTCTCGAATGAGATGGAAGCGCTGTAGTATGTGTTTGGTCCGCTGATGTGAACGAGGTTCCTTAGCCTGCGCAATAGCCCCATTGTTGTCACAATAGAGGTCTATCGGGTCTGCTATGCTAGGAACCACACCAAACTCTGTAATGAACTTTCGGATCCAAACAGCCTCTTTTGCCGCCTCAGACGCGGCAATATACTCGGCCTCTGTTGTAGAATCTGCGATTGTGTCCTGCTTCGAACTCTTCCAGCTCACAGCGCCACCATTCAGGCAAAATACATACCCTGAATGCGATCTAAAGTCATCCCTGTCTGTTTGGAAGCTTGCATCACTGTAACCCTTTACAGCTAGCTCCTCATCGCCTCCAAATATCAAGAAATATTCTTTCGTCCTTCGTAAGTACTTAAAAATATTCTTGACAGCTATCCAGTGACATTCACCTGGATCTGACTGGTACCTGCTCGTCATGCTCAAAGCATACGAGACATCTGGATGAGTACAAAGCATAGCGTACATGATAGACCCTATAGCGGATGCATAAGGGATCTGATCCATACGGTCTCTCTCCTCCTTAGAAGAGAGACATTGAGTCTTCGAAAGACTCACACCATGTGACATCGGCAGAAATCCCTTCTTGGAATTCTGCATGGCAAAACGATTAAGCACCTTGTCAATATATGTACTCTGACATAAGCCAAGCAATCTCTTAGATCTATCTCTATAGATCTTGATGCCTAGGATATAGGCTGCTTCACCTAAGTCTTTCATTGAGAAACAATTCCCTAGCCACGTCTTCACAGACTGTAGTGAAGGGATATCATTCCCAATGAGGAGTATGTCATCTACATACAAGATCAGGAAGATAACTGTGCTCCCACTAACCCTCTTGTAGACACAGGGTTCATCTTCATTCTTAATGAAACCAAACGCTTTGATTGTATCATCGAATCGAAGATTCCAGCTTCTAGAGGATTGCTTTAGCCCATAAATGGACCTTTGCAACTTACATACCTTTCTAGCATACTCTGGATCTACAAAAGCCTCAGGTTGTGTCATGTACACATCCTCGAGTAGATTCCCATTCAGGAATGCGGTTTTGACATCCATCTGCCAGATCTCGTAATCATGGTAAGCTGCAATAGCAAGCATGATCCGAATGGACTTAAGCATCGCAACTGGTGAAAAAGTTTCATCATAGTCGATATCATGAATTTGCTTGAAACCTTTAGCTACCAATCGCCCTTTATAGGTATGCATGAGTCCATCCATGTCAGTCTTTCTTCTAAAGACCCACTTGCACCCAATGGGTTTAATTCCCTCAGGTGGATCAACCAAAGTCCATACTTGGTTAGTGTACATGGATTCCATTTCGGACCTCATGGCTTCTAGCCATTTCTCAGAATCTGGGCTCATCACAGCTTCTTGATAGGATGTAGGCTCATTCAACTCAATGAGCGTAACGTCATCATGGTCAGACAAGAGAAAAGAGTATCTCTCAGGCTGACGACGTATCCTATCAGATCTGCGAGGAGGTTGGTCTACTTGAACAGCTTGTTGTTCCACAACTTCTTGTGCAACAACCTCATGATCCACAACATCTTGTGGTGTTTGTTCAATATCCATTAAGGCCTCTGTGTTATCTGTATCTTGAACTTCTTCAAGATGGACTTTACTCCCACTAACTCTTCTAGAAATAAACTCCTTTTCTAGAAAGACGCCATTTCTGGCGACAAACACTTTGCCAAGTGTGGGATTGTAAAAGTAATATCCCTTCGTTTCCTTGGGATATCCTATAAAATAACACTTATCAGATTTAGGTCCTAGTTTATCCGAGACTTGACGTCGAACGTAAGCCTCACAACCCCAAATTCTTATAAAAGACATTGTGGGACTCTTCCCAGTCCATATCGTATATGGTGTCTTTATGACAGCCTTTGATGGAGCTCGGTTAAGTGTGAAAAGAGCTGTCTCTAGAGCGAATCTCCAGAAGGAAGTAGGAAGATCTGTCTGACTCATCATCGATCGTACCATATCTAATAGAGTACGATTTCTCCGTTCGGACACACCATTCCACTGTGGTGTTCCAGGTGGAGTGAGTTGGGATATGATCTCACACTCTGCTAGATGGTCACGAAACTCTTGGCTAAGGTATTCACCGCCTCGATCTGATCGAAGCATCTTAATACTCTTGCCAAGTTGATTTTGTACTTCACTCTTGAATTCTTTGAATTTTTCAAAGGATTCTGACTTGTGTCTCATAAGATACACATAGTCATACCTACTGATATCATCAGTGAAAGTGATAAAGTACTGATAGCCTCCTCTAACTGCGATATTGAAACGACCACATACATCAGTATGTATGAGTCCTAGCAACTCTGTCGCTGTGTCCACTAAATGGAGTCTTGGTCATCTTGCCTAGAAGACAAGATTCGCATGTCTCATATGATTCAAAATCAAATGAGTCCAGTAATCCATCCTTATGGAGCTGGGATATGCGACTCTCATTTATATGTCCTAAGCGACAATGCCAGAGATATGTTTGGTTCAAATCATTTGGTTTGAACCGTTTGGTATTTATGTTATAGATTGGGTTCTCTAGATTCAAAACATAGAGTCCATTCATCAATGTGCATTACAATAGAACATATCATTCAACATGATAGAACAACATTTGTCCTTTATGGTAAATGAAAACCTTTTCTTGTCCAAACAAGATACTGAAATAGTGTTCTTGGTTAATGCGGATACATAAAAGCACTCTTCTAGTTCTAGGATAAGCCTAGTGGGCAAAGACAAAGAATATGTCCCTACAGCAATAGCAGCAACTCTTGCTCCGTTGCCTACTCGTAGGTCCACTTCGCCCTTGGTCAATGATCTAGCTCTTTGAAGGCCCTGCACATTAGTACAAATGTGAGAAGCACATCCGGTATCTAATACCCAAGAAGAAGAGATAGATAGATTTGTGAGAAGCACATCCGGTATCTAATACCCAAAAAGAAGAGATAGATAGATTGACTTCTATAACAGGTCTCACTTCTTTTCTTCTTTGCTTGCTCTAGGTAGATTTTGCAATTCCTCTTCCAATGTCCGGTCTCACCACAATGGAAGCAGGTCCCTTCCTTAGGCACTTTGCCTTTGGCCTTAGATGCAGTAGAATTGGCCTTGCCTTTGGCTTGGGTCTTACCTTTGCCTTTAGGCTTCCATTTACCTTTGCCTTTGTTAACCATCAGTACATTACTGGTCTTGGCTTTCTTGAGATTGGGCTCAGCAGTTCTTAACATGCTGAGCATCTCAGGCAAAGGCTTATCAATTTCATTCATGTTATAGTGCATGACAAATTGATTATAACCCTCCGGCAACGATTGTAGGATAAGGTCTGTTGTCAATTCTTGGCCCAGTGGGAATCCTAGTCTTTTAAGGTTCTCCACATACCCAATCATCTTGACTACGTGAGTCCCTACAGGAGTTCCCTCTTGCATCTTACATGCAAATAGGACTTTGGACACCTCAAACCGCTCGTGCCTAGCTTGCCCTTGATATAGTTGCTTTAGATACTCAACCATATCATGTGCATTCATGTTCTCATGTTGCTTCTGAAACTCAGAGTTCATGGTGGCAAGCATGAGGCATGATACATCCAATGCATCATCCTGATGCTTCTTATAAGCATCCTTTTCGGCACGGGTGGCGGTAGCGTCAGGTGCTTCTGGAAGGGGTTGCTCTAGGACGTACAGTTTTCTTTCTTGTTTGAGGACTATCCTCAAATTTCTGTACCAGTCCAAGAAATTTGCTCCGTTGAGCTTGTTCTTCTCAAGGACAGATCGCAGAGTGAGAGTATTCGACGTATTAGACGACATGGCGATCTACAACAATACAACATGCAGAGATAAGTATCATATCTTGATCATTTAATTAGGCCTTTAATTAAATGATGCTCCCACTAAATCGTAGAGCTTTTGTAGGGGCTAGTCATAGATGTAGGCAAACTCATTTTGTCCACACTACTAGCTCCAAACCAAATGGCGACTACATTTATGTGGGACAAGATCCAAATTATACTTCATCTTGAGTTAGCTTTGGCTAATCGCCCAAGACTAGGTACAATTCGGTAGGTAACATTTTACCAATTACACCGTATGCAGCTCTTGAAAAGTGTCAAGATCCACGTCATTACACATTATCTTGAGTTAGCTTTAGCTAATCGCCCAAGACTTAGTATAATTTGTTCTCTTACCCAATTTTTCCAACTTTTGGGATATGCCTCTAAGTTTCTCAATCCAATTGAGGTGACTTAGTTAAGTCTCACCCAAAGTTTGATAGCGGGACATCACAATTGTCCTCTCGCACTCTACCAAGATCAAATGTGTTGCTTCGCTTTGGCAGAACCCAACAACAAATGATCGAGGTAGTTTATGAGTACCAAACTTTGGTAGGCATATGAGTTGACTTAATTAAGATAAACATTTTATCTAATCATGCATCACATACACATATAGCATATATCAACATATAAGCAAGAAATGTGACATGGTTATGGCCCGTATACTATGATCTTCTCAAGCCAATGAGAAGATCAATGGTCAACCTAAGGATAACTTCTTCTCCAAGAGCATCCTCCGGCCATAATGTGTGGTTGGTATCCTCCTTGTAACTTCATTCTTCAATGGACACTCCATTCTTCTTTTGTACATTACAATGTAGGAAAACTCAAGTTACATTCGAGTCTAAATCTAATTTTACAATTAGGAAGAATAGACACAAGGCACGACACGTAGGTCGTATTATGAATTACAACATGCACACCACACATACATCCAATCACATTGGGGTTAAGGCCATAACCATTCACCATGTCATCATACACAATAGACTTAGGACATTGATTTTATTATGAGTGCAAAAACAAAATCTGTCGCTTGAGCAGAAACTCACGGCGGTCCCGCTAGCCGGTTAGCGGGCGGGTCAAGGGGCAGCACCCTTGCGGGGTGCGGGGTAGCGCCCCGATCCAAAATTTATTTGTTGGTTCCCCGAGTGAGCCGTTGCTCTGGATCCATCAACATGAGTCCGAGTCGGTCTCCCATTCCCGAGACAGTCTCGGGGTCTCCTTCCCCGGGATGACCCGAGCGCTTGTCTTCCCGAGTGGCCTCGGGAAGCCTCGGCTCGGTATGACCACAGTGGTCTATCTTCCCGAGTGGGAGGTCGGGAGCCCGACTGCTACAACAAACAGTTATATGCAACTCATAAAATCTTGTCCTACTTCTATATCACATATAAAAGCACAAAAACTTTGTACGATCTTTCGCAAGTGGCTCTGATACCACTGTTGGGTTCTCCCGGCACAAAACAATAAAAACGCAGCAGAAACAAGAACCCACGAGCGATCCATGCGAAAGAAAACTCGTACAAAGCTATCTATCTAATAGATTTATCTACTGTTTATACTTTTGAATCGTGCCCTTCGGTTTTCCCGCTCGTCCAAGATGCGCCGGATCTCTTGCACGTTCAAACGTCTGTGCCTCTATTCGTATCCACACGGACACAATCTCTCAGCTTCGGGAGAACTACCTTAGTTGTGCTAGCAACTTGAGGAAGCTCGAAAACACCAAGAACCTTACAGTAAGGTTTCGGCCAAGAGTGGAGGAGAGGAAGAAGAGAGGAAGGGAAGGGGAAAAGCTAAGGCAAGAAGAAGACCTCATCCAAAGTCACAAGGCCCTTTTTTATAATCATCCCATGAATATGAAGAGGTTTGTGTCTCTTTGGCTTCCCAATAAAGAGCATATCTTTTTATGTGACTCTTTATCATTTCCCATGCAAGAAAAGAATCTTTTCATCCAATGAAGAGAGACTTTTCTCTTTCCTTCATGCAACTCCGACCGGGCCTCTCGGGCTTCCGACTCGGTCTCCCGACCAAGTCTCCCGAGTGGCGAGCTCCCGACCCAGTCTGCCGAGCTCCGACCCAGTCTGCCGAGTGCCGACCTAGTCCGCCGAGCTCCGACTCGGCCCGCCGAGCTCCGACTCGGCCCGCCGAGCTCCGACTCGGCCCGTCGAGCTCCGACTCGGCCCGCCGAGCTCCGACTCGGCCCGCCGAGCTCCGACTCGGCCCGCCGAGCTCCGACTCGGTCTCTCGAGTTCCCAACTCGAGACCTCCCCCGAACTGACCTCCCGAGTTCCTAACTCGGGCTCAGGTCTCCCGAGTTCCCAACTCGGGCTCAGATCTGCCGAACAGATTTCCCGAAGCATTGTGTCCTTTGTGTGTGACCCAATAAGTTCTTGTGACATTGGCAATGCGCCTAACCACTTTAGACACATAAGCAATGAGCGGCATCTAGCAATGCATCATTGCTACCCAAGTAACAAGAAAAGTCGAGATCCGACTAAACATCTGTGACTATGATAGTGTATGACCTTGTCCTTCTATCCTTGATATCTAGATTGACCAATGAGGCATAAACCATGTCATCCTCAATCAATCTTGTGTTTCTTGATCCCCGAGTAGACTCACTCAAACAAATGAGCTCAATATCTCATACTGACTCATTTGAGCATGGTCATGCGTTTCAGTAGTCCTACTCGATCAAGGGGTCCACAGATATCACTCCCGTCATATGGGAGGGATAGATCCCATCTACATCACTCACATCCCTCCGCATAATTCATTACATACCTAGTGATTGCCTTTATAGTCCACCTTGTTACGGGTGACGTTTGACGATACCAAAGTACCTAACTCCTTATGTAGGGAACCGTAGTGACTTCAGGTCTAAGGACTATTCATACCAATAGTCACATGAGAAAGTGTATGACACTCATATGACAATCTATGAAACTTTCTCATGGCGGGTCATTCAGTACACATTCTCCAATGTATACCCATGTGTCAACTTGATATCACATATCCATGACTTGTGAGCTCAAGTCATCAGTTGACCTACATGCTAGTCTCCATGCATTAATATTGTCCCTGAATATTAATGCTTGACTAGGAACAATTTAGTGAAATGTTCTCTACATTATCTCACTATCGATTCAACCAATCGATATAATGTAGATAAGAACCTACTACACAAGGACATTATTATACTTAGTTATTCGGCACAGAATACAAAGTAAGTATAATAACCAAACATGCCTTTATTAGTAATAGAATATGATACAAAATGTCCCTAGTCAATCATCACATAATTGGCTCTAGGACTCCCACTAACACATAGTTCAAACAAATACAAGATACATCATATGCAAATACTGCAATGACATATGTTACCCCTACACACAAATCTAACAACTATCACATCACATCTGTGTAATCGACTTGGCAAGGGTTGTGACAACTATAAGCACTCGCACAATCATCTTCTCTGAGTGACCTAGTGGATAGGATGCCGGGAGAATCACCTCAATCCCTGGGAGAAAAATCTTAATCCCGAACCCTAAGAAAAGGAGAGTACAACCGCTCTATATCATAGACCACGAGGAGTGTACCTCTACTCCAGGAACAAGGGGGGAGTATACTTCTAACCCCGATATCAAGGGAGAGTGTGGCCTCTAACCCCATGGGTTTACCTAACCCTCATAAATAATAGAGGGATATCACTATCGGCTACAATTCCAACAACTACCACTAACCCTAAGTGGTTGAGTGAAGTATAACAAAACAACTGCTCGCACTCTGACCATTACCACTATCCCAAATAGTTAAGTGGGCAGACTTCTATATGACTGACGAAGGGCTTAACCACAAAGAAGTCGATAACTGTCAGCATGCCACAATGCAATATGGTGAATGATGCCAATGTAGGGATGGAAATAGGTCAGGCGGCCTGTCAGGGGTCTGTGGCTTGGCCTGTATTGGGCCTGGCCTGGCCTGGCCTGACCTGTTTAAAAATAAAATAATTATCAGGCCTTTTTAAAAGCATGTTTTCGTTATCAGGCCAGGCCCAGGCTTAATATAAAGCATATGAGGCCTAGGGATGAGTATTCGGTTAAAATCGAACCGAACCGAACCGAACCGAATAAACCGAAAACCGAATAAACCAATTTTTTTCAAAAAAACCGAACCGACCGAATTTCTCGATAAAAACCGAGAAAACCGAACCGAAAAAATTTCTGTTAATTCGGTTTTCGACCGAATTAACCGAATTACCCGAAATTTTAAATTTAATTCGAATTTTTAATTAAAATAACCAGATTTTATTTAATTAATTATATTTTTAAATAAAAATAATTAAATTAATATTTTTATTCGGTTTAACCGAATTACAAAACTCAAAACCGAAACCGAACCGATTTAACCGAAAAATCGAACCGAATTATAAAAAAAAACCGAAAACCGAATTAACCGAACCGAATTTCAAAATTCGATTAATTCGGTTTAACCGAATTTTTGCTCACCCCTAATGAGGCCTGACAGGCCGGCCTGGGCCTGTCAAAACATTATACAAATTGTCAAAATAAAGTTTTGATCCTTTGACCTCTATGAGCAAACTCTTATCTACACCCTACTAACCAACACACCACAAATCTATTTTCGTTAAATTATACATATTTTATATATTTACTTTTGAGGGTACATATATATTTATGGTATTTTTAACTAATTTGTTAAATTAATATTTTGGATAATCGAATATTTGAATTAAATTATTATATTTTATATATTAGAAATATTTTGGATAATCGAATTAAATTACAAACTTTGTAAGTAGGTCACAGGCCAGGCCAGGCTATTGAACAGGCCAGGCTCAGGCCTAGAATAAAGCCTATAACAGGCCACAGGCCACAGGCCAGGCTCAGGTCTGTTTGCTATTATACAGGCCTGGCCTGTTAAGGTGAAAGCCTGGCCTGGCCTGGCCTATTTCCATCCCTATGCCAATGTAAGCAAACCCAATAAAGTCAACCATCGTGCAACCAATCAGAACACCAATTTCAAATTAAAATCATAATAAATAAGCATGCAACTAATCTACTAGGTAGAGTATATCTAATGTCAATCAAACCCTAGATAGGTTATATGATAGTTTTAGAGTGCACGCGCACGAGCGACACTCTTTAAATCAAAAATCAAGAGTCGAGACTGTATAACTGAAAATTTAGATTTTAACTTAAAGTTCAAGCATAGAAAAAGTATCAAGCAGGAAAACAATCAAAATAGATCTAAGGTAAATAATTTACTCAGATAACAAAATAACTATGCATTTAAAGGTAGCTAGAGCTATAGAATCAAGTAAGAAATACTAGCCTCGTAATGTAGTGTGTATCCGAAAGAACCTTCGAGATCGAACACATGCAAACGATCAATATCATGTATCAAAGATTAAGTTTAGCCATTTATAAAATTAACAAATTAACTAAGCAAATACCAAACATGATTAGTATAAATCCTAATTACAACATCTATTTAATTAATCCCCAAATAACAACAAATTCCATCGTACCCTAATTTATCAAAATTAGGTTAAACACCCAATTTAACCCAAGGAACAACTTCTGATTTATGATTTAATTAATCAACTTATTAATTAATTCATATTCAACTTAAAGATTTGATCACTATTAATTCATTAATTACCCATTCAATAAGACTATTAAATAAATTATTGATTAATCGATTACATGTTACCCACTTGTTAATTATTCATTAGCTATAGCTAGATCGATTACAAATAATCACATTTACTCAACACAAAGAATTAAATAATTTATTATCCAATTAATAAATCCAATGTCAATCACTTTGACCCAACACTAATGATCTAGCTAAATCACCATTAACTGACCCACATTAATTAAGAACTTATTAATTAATACATTCATTAATCAGTTCATTCCATTAACTAACCTTTCTTATTAACATGCCATTGTTTCAATTCTATGACCTCACAACTAAGAGGAAAAATCAACATCAAAGATTAACTCAATGCTCACTATATCACCACGTTCCATCCAAATCCCAACTCACTTCATTTCCATCCGCCCACGGCAGCTACACCTCACATAACACTACAAATCCAAGTTCCCTACCACAACCATCCCTTTGAATCCAAGAAGCACTTCACCTAACCAAAAAGGGTCTTACTTACCGGAAACAACCTACGGCGGTGGAACTCGACAGGGAACAGCGATATATGGCTGCAACCGACGATACCTCCTCTGACTTCTTAACCCTTGCCCAAAGGTCGAAGAAGCGCGATTAAGAGGGAGAGAAAGGAAATAAGAGAAAGGGGGCCTCGCGTGGGTTGAGCAGAGGTGTCAACTTCGATCGAGGGAGAAGGAATCACAATGGGGAGGAACTGCAGAGGCGGGGGTGCTTGTTATGCGAGGAAGAGAACCGTATGAGAGCGTGCGGCGTCGGGAAGAAAATGAGAGAGGAGAAATAAATAAAAAATAAAAAGAATTTAAGGCAATATACCAAATTTGACTAATCCAATCATAACCCTTAAATTTTAAGGATTTTAACCCCTCCAATTTTCATATTTTAACAATTTGGTTTCAAGACGGAGAAGAGCATGCCAAAGAGAGGTTCCCAGAGAGCTTTGGTGAGAGACAGCAACCGCGGGAGAGGAGCACAACGGAGGGGAGTTGTGTACAAATGGATGCTAGACAGAAAGAAACAGTAGCATAGTCATGTGAGTAACAGGGGGTGCGACCACACCCTTAGACATTAAAAAAAAATATTTGGAAGCCCTTCAAATTATTTTGATCAATCGATTTATCGTCTTTCATAGTCGAAAAATTGAATTTGATCATATATTCGGAAAGCCCATGACCTAAGTTATTAGTTAGTACCACTTTTACAAGGAAATGTTGTGACTTGAAAAATTAAGTATTAAATTTTAAAAATAAAATATATAATAATAAATAGATAAATTAAATCGTAGAACATGAAATGAGATTACAAAATTAAAATTGGATCGGATTTGAAATAAATCCAATGTGTAGGTGTGGAGACAAGGACATTAGTTCAAACCGAGATTAATTTGAAGTTGATTTAGTGAAATTATATATGATCGAATCATGTTTAAGATTTAAACGGGTTCGATCTATTTAAAACAAATTTGGATATCTTCGAAGAAACTTTCTCTTTTATTTTTCTCTCTCCCATTTCTCTCAACGCTCATCCCTCTCTTTTATTAGAGCTATGATAGAGAGCGTGAAAGTATAGCGTGAAACTCAACGTGAATAACGTGACATTTTTCGTGTATATGTCCGATTGCCGCTTGGACACCGATGATGGCCTCCGGCCGCCGCCCCGAATGAAATTATAACCTGAGGGACACGGTGAACTCGTCGAGGATCACTGCAATTAGAGTGTCACGTCATACACATTGAAAATTCACATTGTCTATCATTTTTGCTTTTATTATTCTCTTCCTTTTTTTCTTCATTTTCTTCTCTTCAAGAGTAGTAAACCTACCCTTTTTTTTTTTCCTTTCCTCTTCTCAAATACCAAAGTTCTTCTTTTACCTCCTTTATCTTTTTGAGCAATCAAGAAACATAACATCAACTGGTGCCTTCTTCTAGCAACAAGAGAAACCCTTGGCCCTCACATCTTTTTCTTCTTCTCGTATTTTCTAGGGGTATATTGGCACTGCAAGAATAGCTTTGTTTTGCCATGTCTTGATATTTTTGTGTAATAGTCGAACTCACCGAAACTAGTTGATTGAGGTTGCTCTCCTCTTTTGGTTCTTCCTTCCTATTCTATTCTTTATTTTTTTCGAAAGCAACAATCTATCTTTTATTTTTTCCATCAGACATTCTTTTACAACTAACTCTTTTTCTACTTTATCCAATCACAGCAACAACAAAGTAAGTTGGTCTTTTTTTCTTTCATGTTTCATTAATTGAAGGTGTGTGGTAAAATATAAACTTTATTTTATTAAATTGCTAGATCAGAATGAAGGTCTCGTATATAAATGCTTAATATTATGAGGAAACGAGATCGTATATGATTCTTCGATTTTGAGTCATAGATAAGTTAAGGGGATCGACGGATCATTGTTTCAACTAGAACTAATGCTTAAGGTCAAAAATTTCTAATTTAAGTTTAGTTTCAACTTTTTAAATTCGAAATTTAGGCTTTTGGATTGTGAAATTAATCTACGCTAAGGTTTGAATTTTTTGAAAATTGTTCCTCTTGGTCTAAAATCTGTTGGATATGATTTTGCGAGGCGAAATCAAAATACCATCGATCGATGAAAGTCATATTTGACTTCAAAATCAAAATCTACGTTTCGCGTAGATAAATCTAGACTATTAATTTGCTCAAAACCAATTACGGGTGAATGAGAAATTAAGTGTTTAAAGTCGTGCTCAAAATAGCGTTAAGGAGAAAGATGGGGATTAGTCCCACATCGCTAATTGGCGAAAGCCAATGTTTCCTTATATGTGTTGCTGTGCTTTTGCAGTCAATACAAAAAGCATAGGTGCTCTCTACCCTTGGGCGAGCAGGTGCTCGCACCTGCGAGCCCGCCACGCGTGCAATGGGCGCTTTATTGGCGCACTTTGCACTTCGCACTTCGTACGCGTCGTCGCGAGGAGCTTCATTTATGCTCCACGTGGCAGTGACGTGGCATGGTCACGGATGACGTGGCGTGCCTGCGTGACACATGACTGTGCAGGGAGAGCGCTGACTGGGTTATTGACTGGGCAGACAGATGATGATCGTTGGATCGAAGATGGCAACAAGATCGCATGGGGCGCGATCTGGATCGTTGATACTGCAGGGTCACGATTAGACCATTAGCGAGGGGACTGATCTGGAGCGTCGGATTAAATGGAGTAATCTGACGGCTTAGATCAAAGATGGGATGAAGAGTTATAACTCTTCGAATCCAGCGGACGAGATTAGATTGAGTTAAAATCTCTTCGGATCTAACGAACCAGATTAAAAGCCATCTGAAGAGTTATAACTCTTCATATCTAATGGCTGAGATCAGAACCCTTTAAAGGGTTATGAACTGATGGTTCGGATCAGTCCTCGCCAAGGGTCACTTGCCTCTTCACCTACTATATAAAGGATCTCTCATTTGGAAATATTCATTCATTCAATCATTCGAAGCATTCAAGCATCTAAGCATTAGAGAGCTCATCTTCTGCATCGAGAGTCCGAAAATCCTACGGAAAGGTTCGCCGGTCTCGAAATTTGAAGTGCTACTATTCCGAGACGATGTCGTTGTATCTTGGGAACGAATTGCTGCTATCCGTGAGCACCGTAGCGGAGCAATATCGTTTTACGGAAATAGTGTCCAACACTAGCCTCGACGTAAACAAATTCAGTTTGCTACCTCCCGGCAGCAACCTCCCGGAAGTTCCGACGGTCGAGTAAAATCGACTAAGTCAAATACCGCGGAGATTACAAAAAGGTCACAGGACCGCCAACAATCATAAAATGATATTGGTGCAATTATTATAAAATAATTGACGGCAAGAGGACTCGAACTAGAGACCTCTTGTATGTTAATTTGAGGTGGTAACCAACTGCGCCACCATACCAAGTTGAGAGAATATGCTCTACAATAAAGTTATTTGGCAAACTGAAATGGCCGTGATCAATGACATACCGACCTCCATCCCGCACGCCGAGAAGCCGGAGAAATTCAACGGAGCCGACTTCAAAAGATGGCAGCAGAAGATACTGTTCTACCTAACCACGCTGAACCTTCTACGGTTCCTGCGTGAAGACCCGCCAGCCGCTACGGAAAATAATTCCGGGAGCCAGGCTGCTCGCGATGCGTGGTCATGCGGAGACTTCCTGTGCCGCAATTACGTTCTTAAATGCGCTATATAACGTATATTGCATAATGGAGACGACCAAGTCACTGTGGGAATCACAGAAGAAGAAATACAAAATCGAAAAACGCCGGACTGAAGAAATTCATCGTCGGTCGGTTTTTGGATTTCAAAATTGTGAATTCCAAGAGCGTCACGTCTCAGGTCCAAGACATGCAACTGATAATGCATGATCTGGACGCCGAAGGAATGCCGTTGAATGAGTCATTCAAAGTTGCTGCGATAATCGAGAAACTCCCTCTTTCATGGAAGGATTTCTAAAAATTACCTAAAAATACAAGCAGAAGAAGGGCTTGAACCTTCGACCTTGTGGTTAATAGCTACACGCTTTAACAAACTGAGCTATTACTGCTTACCCTAAAACTTGTGGGGGGAAGCCATATTATCAGCAAACTACATTTTCAAAGGCTGCGAGCCATCGTACAAATACTTGAAAGTGTGGGGGTGCTTAGCAAAGGTCGAAGTACCTAAGACAAAGCAAGTAAAGATCGGACCTAAAACGTTCGATGCGATATTTGTCGGATATGCCCAAAACAATAGTGCATATAGCTTCATAAGTCAGACATTCCTGATATTCATGTGGGTACAACCATTGAATCTCGGAATGCAATATTCTTTGAAGACGTGTGTTGGAGCAATCGGCCCTAAGATGGTCCGGTGTGACCATGGGTTTTGATGTTTGGGCAAAGGGTTTAAGTTAGGTTTACCCTTGTGTATTTGATATGCGTATGTTGAGTGTGCAGGTTGTACAGGTACGCATATGGACTTGACTGGACGGCCTCAGTACGGTGAAGGATGCCATGGAGGCCAGCTGGAGGCTGGCGTGCGCATCTGAGGGACCATGGAGTGCAGGTACGATGAGCTGATGGACGCGGACTTCGAGGCGTATGTGAAGGGTGGCATGGAGACAAGCTGGAGGCTTGCGTGCGCATCCGAGGGACGAGGGCCGAAGATGAAGAGGGCGCGAAGGCAACAGTCGAGGCTGCGGAGGAGGAGTCAGTCGAGTCGTGAGGGTACGAGTGCAGTGTGATTGTACTCGGGAAATCCTAGGGGTTGAGTGCGGAGTGAAATGCACTCAGGAGGGGAAACCTTAGGTGTGTGAGTAGGGCAGTCGACTGCCATTGTGGCAGTCGACTGGTGAAACTCACAGAATGATCTCAGGCCTAGACCAGTCGACTGCCCTGGGGGCAGTCGACTCGTAGGTGGCTGGTAAGCTGGCAGAATTCGAACGTTGGGAGTGTCAACGGTCGAATTTGGCTGGCACCAGTCGACTGCCCTGGGGGCAGTCGACTGGTGGCGTGATTTTCAGCCCGAGTCTATTTAAAGGGGGACTCGATTGGGCTGGGGTTTCTTGATGAAACTCGCTTGGGTAAAGCGTGTTAGTAGTCTTTTGTGCCCAGATAGTGTCCGAGGTGTTGTGGCGAGGTTTCTCCACCCACAAGGAGCGACGCGGGCTAGCCGGAGGTTATCCGGGGAGTGATCCACCGACGGATTGTTGGATTAGTCACCTGGCCGGGGTGGATACCAACTAAATCTGGTTTGTTAGCGTTTGTTCTTTGTTGTTAGTTTTATTATCTTGTATTTCCGCTGTGCAAACTAACAACGTAGGTTGAAAGAATCAAAGAAACGCTATTCACCCCCCTCTAGCGTATCGGAAACGATCTAACAATTGGTATCAGAGCAAGGACTGCTCTTGATCGGACTAACCGCCGAGAGAGTACACGCTAGAGGAGAAAAATGATGGAAGACAAACTTGGGGACAACATCTACGCTCCGCCGGCCTACGACCATGAAGACTTCGGGTATTGGAAGTCACGGATGGAGACGTGGTTCGCGATGGAGTGGGAACAAATGATTGCGCTTGAAGAGCCATATGAGACTCCAAAGGATAAGCATGGGAAGAGGCTTAGGCCTAGATATTGGAGTCATGAACAACAAGAGCAATCTAGGGCAAATGAAAAGGTAATCAATATTTTAGTTAATATTTTGCCTACTAATGTTTTGAGTCGTGTAGGAGAATATCAAAATGTATATGAATTGTGGAGCAAATTGCAAGAAATTCATAAGAACCCTACACAAGATCAATTAGTGGAGGAGGCCGAGGAAGTATTCTCAATAGCTCAAGAAGAGGAGAAAAAGGAAGAAGAATCATCTACCTCCTCAAGTGAAATGGAAGAAGAGAGTGAGAGTCCTCCACCTCATCTAGAGAAGAAAAAGAAGAAGTATCAACGTCAAATATTGAGGGGGAGGAGAGACCCTCAATCATACAAGAACAAGAAGAAGCCTCTACCTCCACCAAAGCAAAGAAGAAAGATCACATCACATGCTTTGGGTGCAACGAAAAGGGGCACTATAAGGATAAGTGCCCAAAAGGTAAAAAGGAGGTACACCCTAAACCCATTGTAAATTCCTTTAAAGCTAATGTGGGTTGTAGGAATGAAGAGGCTCAAGCTAAGAAAAAGAGGATTAGATGCTTCACGTGTGGTGAGTTAGGGCACTACCACACCAAGTGTCCAAGGAAGAAGGAGCTAAAGAAGATGGAGCACTTGAGGAGATGGGAGAAAGAGGAAAGAAAGAAGAAAAGAAGCCCATATCATGGAGGGACTACAAGGGTAAGGGAGGTAATCCCTAATCTTAAATATAAATGCAATTCAAATTCAAGTTCCTTTATGCATGCTAAAACTAGTGAAAATTGCTCATCCATGCATGCTAGGATAAATGAAAATTACTTAATGGTGCATAATTTTGGTTTCAAGTATCATGATAGGAATAGGGTTAACAAGGTAGATCAAAACCCTAGGAAGGTCATACATCATGAACAATCAAAGACCTTTAGACCTAAAGACCATGGCACTAATCCCAAGAAGGGGAGGAATGTGCCTAGAAAGGAATGTAGGTCTAGGAATGTCCAAAATGGGCATGTGGATTCTAGGTTTAGGAACCTAGAAAGGGAAAATCAAGCTTTAAGGGAAAAGCTTGAGAGGTTAGAGAAAACCCTAGAGAGATTCACTATTGGATCTAAGGGTTTGGATATGGTGTTGGGTGGTCTAAAACCCAACAATGATAGATCGGGTTTAGGATACCGATCTAGGGTCTCCTATGCCAAGGAAAAGAGATACGCTAGGGTAGCATATGATTATGGCAAGAAGGGGGAGTTCAAGAATGGCAAGGGAATGCCATCAAAAGGAAAGAAAAAGGTCTTAACTAAGGACAAGGGGTCCAAGGTTAAGAGGGTTGAGTTGGTAGGCCAAGAGTCACCGGAGGTTCACCGGTGTGGTTTAGCATTTGTTGAGTCACCTAGGGAGGTGGCTAGGGCTAAGAGCTCAAGGGGGAGCTCTAGAAGCCTTTGGGGTCCATGGTAAATGGATCTCAAAAGTTTTTCTCTCAAGGAATTAGATGAAATGTACCAAATAGGATTGGGAGACTTGGGTAAGTCTTAATCCTAGGTTTTGGCACACAAAAAGGGGATTTAGGGAGAAAAAGGGTGAAAATGGTATTATAATTGAAAGAAATTGGGTTTAATGAGAAAATACCATGTAACTTGATGCTACTAATGGATTATGAGTGAGTATGGGAAGAAACATCAAGGTGAGGTCGAAATTAGAACTTTGAGCTAAGGTTTTAATGATACAATTTAGGATAAGTGGAGTTTCGTGCCAATCTTGGGATCCGGAGTACATATATTTGGAAACGTATTTTTCCCAAGTAGATATTGGCTTCACAAATCTCCCCACGAAATTTCATAATTTTTGGAGATTTGTAGAATTTTTAGGGTATTTCTGAATTTCAGCCTGAAAACCTGAAAATCAGGTATCAGTCGACTGCCCTGGGGGCAGTCGACTGGTCCGAGCCAAAATGTACACTGTATGTTTTTGCAGTTAACTGCCATTTGGGCAGTCGACTGATCAGTGAGGGCAGAGTGTTAATAAGTGATTTTTGAAGGGTTTTTAGAAACACTTGGAATTATGGATGAACCTTAGAGTTGAGGACAATTTCTTGTGTCAATTTGAAAGAGTTAGAAGAGGTAAACACAAGGAATAATGACTTAATTTCAAAATGCCAAATCTTTTAAGGAACTTAGTTGTGTACCAAAAGTCAAGCACATATGATATTTTCATGATATCATATTTTTCTAGGATAGGGTATATCCTAGCAAGTGTGCTTGCAAACTTTAGAGTTTTTAGATGATTGTTGAGTTCTTATTGACACTAGGGATAAGGATGCTTGGGGAGCAAGCCTTTAATGATGTTCAAAGGGAAAAGAACTCGGGTGTTAGGTTGGGAAGAACCTAACTTGGTGTTAGGAGGTTAAGTTGGGTAGAACTTAACCCTTTGAAAATGAAAATTAGGAGAAGGCATGGGTTAAGGGGGAGGTTGTCTCCTATTTGCCTTAATTTTCATAAGAAAACTTTTGGGTTTTGTACCAAATTTGGGAATAGAGATAGATACATGGTGAAATATATTTTTCCCAAGTAGGTATGGGTACCACAAAGTTCTCCACGAAATTTGGAAATTTTTGGAGATTTGTGGAATTTCTGGCGCGTTTCTGAAATTCAGCCAGAAAACTGATTATCAGAGTATCAGTCGGTCAGGGCTGGTGTGGGTATCCAGCAGCTGACTTGGGTCCGAGTGATTAAAAACAAGTGTATGGGGGGTTAGTACACATTGTTTAGGACCATTAGGGATTAAAAGAACCGATAATTGGGATATTATTGGGGTCTTTTTGATGTATGGCAAAGGGGGAGAGATGTTGGGTTTAAGTGGGAAACCAAACTTACCTTTGCATGAAACCCTAGGTTTAGGGGGAATTGAGATTAAGGGGGAGCATGGTTGCTCCCTTCTAGGCGTAAGGGGAACCTTGGAGAGGTTCTTAAAAAGCCTTTGTAAGTCCAGTGTAAGGGGGAGCTTGGGAGAAGCTTTAAAAAGCCCGGTTTGGTAGAAAATCCTAGCTTGGAGGGCTAGGTGTAAAATTCCTAACTTGGAGGGTTAGGTGTGGGATGCCTTGGGATATGATCCAGTTATGCATTGCATATGCATTCATTTAGCATGGTTTTTGCTATTTACTACTATCTTGCTTTCCCTAACTTAAACGAATTGCCAAACATCAAAAAGGGGGAGATTGTTGGAGCAATCGGCCCTAAGATGGTCCGGTGTGACCATGGGTTTTGATATTTAGGCAAAGAGTTTAAGTTAGGTTTACCCTTGTGTATTTGATATGCGTATGTTGAGTGTGCAGGTTGTACAGGTACGCATATGGACTTGACTGGACGGCCTCAGTACGGTGAAGGATGCCATGGAGGCCAGCTGGAGGCTGGCGTGCGCATCTGAGGGACCATGGAGTGCAGGTACGATGAGCTGATGGGTGCGGACTTCGAGGCGTACGTGAAGGGTGGCATGGAGACAAGCTGGAGGCTTGCGTGCGCATCCGAGGGACGAGGGCCGAAGATGAAGAGGGCGCGAAGGCAACAGTCGAGGCTGCGGAGGAGGAGTCAGTCGAGTCGTGAGGGTACGAGTGCAGTGTGATTGTACTCGGGAAATCCTAGGGGTTGAGTGCGGAGTGGAATGTACTCAGGAGGGGAAACCTTAGGTGTGTGAGTAAGGCAGTCGACTGCCATTGTGGCAGTCGACTGGTGAAACTCACAGAATGGTTTCAGGCCTGGACCAGTTGACTGCCCTGGGGGCAGTCGACTGGTAGGTGGCTGGTAAGCTGGCAGAATTCGAACGTTGGGAGTGTCAACGGTCGAATTTGGCTAGCACCAGTCGACTGCCCTGGGGGCAGTCGACTGGTGGCGTGATTTTCAGCCCGAGTCTATTTAAAGGGGGACTCGATTGGGCTGGGGTTTCTTGACGAAACTCGCTTGGGTAAAGCGTGTTAGTAGTCTTTTGTGCCCAGATAGTGTCCGAGGTGTTGTGGCGAGGTTTCTCCACCCACAAGGAGCGACGCGGGCTAGCCGGAGGTTATCCGGGGAGTGATCCACCGACGGATTGTTGGATTAGTCACCCGGCCGGGGTGGATACCAACTAAATCTGGTTTGTTAGCGTTTGTTCTTTGTTGTTAGTTTTATTATCTTGTATTTCCGCTGTGCAAACTAACAACGTAGGTTGAAAGAATCAAAGAAACGCTATTCACCCCCCTCTAGCGTACCGGAAACGATCTAACAACGTGTTCCCAAATAAAAAGGGAAACGTTCAAAGTGATGACAACGAAAGTCCAAACGAAGATAACATTCCAGAACTTAGTTGTCATAAAAGGACTATTGACGATCAAATCGAAGAGCCACGACGGAGCAAACGGGCTAGAGTTGAGAAATCGTTCGGGCCGGATTTCATGACTTTTATGTCGGAAATGGAGCCAAGAACATTAAGTGAAGCTCTCTCTGGTCCCGATGCCCCATTGTGGAAAGAAGCAGTCAATAGTGAAATCGAGTCCATCATGAATAATCATACTTGGGAATTAGTAGACCTTCCTTCTGGTACTAAACCATTAGGTTGTAAGTGGATACTAAAACGCAAGTATAAAGCTGATGGATCGGTTGACAAGTATAAGGCCAGACTTGTAGTCAAAGGGTACAAGCAAAAGGAAGGCTTAGATTACTTCGATACCTACTCACCGGTGACAAGGATTACGTCCATACGAGTGCTGATAGCTATAGCAACACTGTATGACCTTGAAATACACCAAATGGATGTTAAGACTGCATTCTTAAATGGTGAATTGGAAGAAGAAATCTACATGGAGCAACCCGAGGGGTTCGTAGCTCCGGGAAAAGAGGACAAGGTGTGTCGACTTGTTAAGTCGTTGTACGGACTTAAACAAGCGCCCAAACAGTGGCACGAAAAATTTGACAAAATAATGTTGTCAAACGAATTCAAAATAAATGAATGTGACAAATGCATTTATGTCAAAAGCACACCTGAAAGCTATGTAATCGTCTGTCTATACATAGACGATATGCTTATAATGGGAAGTAATCATGATATAATCATGAATACTAAGAAAATGTTGACCAAGAATTTTGACATGAAAGATATGGGTCTAGCAGATGTCATATTGGGAATTAAAATTCTCAAGACATCCGATGGGATAGTTTTAAAACAATCTCATTATGTAGAGTCAATATTGAAAAGGTTCAATGCATACGACCTCTCTACTGTCAAAACGCCGATGGATCTAAGTCAACACTTAGCAAAAAACCATGGTGAGCCCATATCACAATTGGAATATTCTCGGATAATAGGCAGTTTGATGTATCTCACAAACTGCACTCGCCCGGATATTGCCTGTGTGGTCAACAAATTTAGTCGTTTCACGAGTAATCCAAACGACACTCATTGGAAAGCATTAATGCTAGTTCTTAGATATTTGAAATATACTATGAACTACGGATTACATTATGGAAAGTATCCCGCTGTCTTAGAGGGATATTGTGATGCTAATTGGATATCGGATACAAAAGACTCCAAATCCACTAGTGGATATGTATTCACGATCGGTGGGGGAGCGGTGTCTTGGAAATCCACTAAGCAGACGTGCATTGCTCGGTCTACTATGGAATCCGAGTTTATAGCACTTGACAAAGCAACTGAAGAAGCTGAATGGCTGCGGATCTTCTTGGAAGATATTCCGAGCTGGATGAAACCTGTGCCCGCCGTACTTATCCACTGTGATAGTCAATCGGCGATTGGAAGGGTACAGAGTAGCATGTACAATGGTAAGTCACGACACATACGCCGTCGACATAATACCATTAGGCAGTTGATCTCGAATGGAGTGATTGCAATCGATTATGTCAAATCTAAAGATAATTTGGCAGATCCCCTTACGAAGGGGCTAAATCGAGATCAAGTATACTGCTCATCATGAGGAATGGGATTAAAAATCTACAACTAAAAACGGCTGTAGCGGTAACCCAACCTTGTTGACTGGAGATCCCAAGATCTTGGTTCAATGGAACAACGAAGTTACAGAAGTTATGTAACAGCACAAGAGATGTGTTATCTCTATCCCAAACCTAGGATGAATTGGTGCTGTCCTATCACATGTAGTGAGGTTAAGCATATGCTTTTAATGACTTCTATACCTTTATAAGGTGGAGTATGGTAGGATACTCTAGATAGAAGTGTCACCTATGTGAGTGTGAAGACGCCGCTTCAATGAAACACTCATGAATCCAAGAAGGTGTCCATGGCCGAAACGGAACCAACCATGAGAACCAAAAGTAGGGGAGATAAGTCTCTGTGTGGGTGTTATTGTCTTAGTATACACCAACAGCTGAGCAGTTCAAGACATCACGTTCACTGCGCAGCCTAGTATACTCGATAGCATTCCACTATGGAAGGTTCAAAGCCACAAGCTACCTCTCCTGATGCTTTGACTTATCGATTGGACTCTTGTAAAGTGTCAACATGTATACATGCATACATTAATTTCCATTCATGTGGGGGATTGTTGGATATGATTTTGCGAGGCGAAATCAAAGTACCATCGATCGATGAATGTCATATTTGACTTCAAAATCGAAATCTACGTTTCGCGTAGATAAATCTAGACTATTAATTTGCTCAAAACCAATTACGGATGAATGAGAAATTAAGTGTTTAAAGTTGTGCTCAAAATAGCGTTAAGGAGAAAGATGGGGATTAGTCCCACATCGCTAATTGGCGAAAGCCAATGTTTCCTTATATGTGTTACTGTGCTTTTGCAGTCAATACAAAAAGCACAGGTGCTCTCTACCCTTGGGCGAGCAGGTGCTCGCACCTGCGAGCCCGCCACGCTCGCACGCGCGCAATGAGCGCTTTATTGGCGCACTTCGCACTTCGCACATATGCATCATCGCAGGAGCTTCATTTATGCTCCACGTGGCAGTGACGTGGCATGGTCACGGATGACGTGGCGTGCCTGCGTGACACATGACTGTGCAGGGAGAGCGCTGACTGGGCTATTGACTGGGCAGACAGATGATGATCGTTGGATCGAAGATGGCAACAAGATCGCATGGGGCGCGATCTGGATCGTTGATACTGCAGGGTCACGATCAGACCATTAGCGAGGGGACTGATCTGGAGCGTCGGATTAAATGGAGTAATCTGACGGCTCAGATCAAAGATGGGATGAAGAGTTATAACTCTTCGAATCCAGCGGACGAGATTAGATTGAGTTAAAATCTCTTCGGATCTAACGAACCAGATTAAAAGCCATCTGAAGAGTTATAACTCTTCATATCTAATGGCTGAGATCAGAACCCTTTAAAGGGTTATGAACTGATGGTTCGGATCAGTCCTCGCCAAGGGTCACTTGCCTCTTCACCTACTATATAAAGGATCCCTCCTTTGGAAATATTCATTCATTCAATCATTCGAAGCATTCAAGCATCTAAGCATTAGAGAGCTCATCTTCTGCATCGAGAGTCCGAAAATCCTACGGAAAGGTTCGCCGGTCTCGGAATTTGAAGTGCTACTATTCCGAGACGACGTCGTTGTATCTTGGGAGCGAATTGCTGCTATCCGTGAGCACCGTAGCGGAGCAATATCGTTTTACGGAGATAGTGTCCAACACTAGCCTCGACGTAAACAAATTCAGTTTGCTACCTCCCGGCAGCAAACTCCCGAAAGTTCCGACGGTCGAGTAAAATCGACTAAGTCAAATAACGCGGAGATTACAAAAAAGTCATAGGACCGCCAACAAAATCACCCCTCTTGATTGATAATCCTAGCTATGTCACTAGAAAGAAGCACGCCAGATCGAGAGAGGATGGTAGGAGAGCAGCGCGTCGAAGAGGACGACGCCTAAGGGAAGCACGTTGGAGAGAGAGCTTGCTGGAGTGAGAGGTCAAGGAGAGAGCGGGTGAGAGAAAAGAGAAATATCACGTAAGAACGATCAGTAGGACCGACACCCTAATTAATTTTATTGCGAATGAGTGACGAATTATTAATTCGTCATTGATTTCGTCGCTACTAAGTGATGGAAAATATTTTCTAACTAAATAAGTGGCAGAAATATATCCATAATTCTAAATAAACGATGACATATTAATTCCATCTTCGATTTAGTGATGAATTTTATATTCCATCTCCGATTTAGCGACGTTATTAATATTTCATTGTTAATTTAGCGATGGAATATATTTCTCTCACTACATTTAGGATAAAATTAAGATTTTCGATCGCTACCCAATTTCCTATCGGCAATTAGCGATGTAATATAAATACAGTAGCTATTTAACGATGAAATTTATATTTTATTGTTAAATTAGTAATCAAATATAAATTTTTGTCACTAATTCAGTTGCTATTTCAAGGTATTCTTGCAATGATCACTTATGACAAACCCGGTGTGAGACTAATAATTTTCATTTCTTATCTCATGAAAAATCTTTCTATTTGTTTTAAAAAATGATTAACGAGGTGTTTTTAACCTCGGGTGATTAACCTGGCTCCACGAAAATTTTCTACCGACTGCCAAGGTAAATCGGGAAGTACTCGTGGCGGGCGGTCCAGAAACCCAATATCTCAGAATTCACGTCCTATGTGGAGGAAATTTTTTTACAAAATATATCGTAACTAAGGATCGAACCGCAAATATCGAAAATGACAACTAATCCTTTCACTACATCATAACTCCCCGGACATCTGTCTATTTGTTTAACCCTATACCAAGGGTGTTTTAATAAGAAGTTCTATTATCTTTACGATGGGAGGAAAAAATAATATCAATCATTCAAAATGATTATCCTGTGTATTGCACTATAACATAGGCCTGACACATCCCTATCAAATTAAAGTAAACTTTATATCTCATCCACATCTACTACCCTTATAAAATTTATGATCACTATTAAATCTTATATTATAAAAAATAATACTATATCTTATATTGACATGAATGCATGATGAAATAAAATTATTTTTTATTTTAATTTTGCATTTAATAATAAAAATTGACATATTCATCCATCCATCCATCCATCCATTATATTATATTATATTATATTATATTATATTATATTATATTCTATAAAACAGGGTTTCTTCAGCCTTTACATGCACACGTGTCATGCTCACAGCACTCGGTTTCCCGCCCCAAACCCTCTCTCCGTTAATAAATACCCAAACCCTCTCTCCATTAATACATTCTGTATTTATTAATAGATATCTTTATTTATTATTATTAATTTATTATTATTATTAATTTGTTATAATCTTTTCCTTTTTTTTAATTAAGAACCTAAAACTAAAACTACATACTTCCTTCGTCATTGTTCATTCTCACCGCCACCTCTTCTCTTCCCCTTTCTTCTCGCGCTCGATCTCGAGCTCGATCTCGCCTCTCGCTGCAGACAACCTCTCGCACTGGATCTCGCCTCTCGCCGTTGCTTCATTCTCACCGCCGCCTCAGAAAGCTCAGCGCCGCCTCTTCTCCTCCCCTTTCTTCTCGCTCTCGAGCTCGATCTCGCCTGTCGCTGCAGACACCCTCTCGCGCTCGATCTCGCATCTCACCTAAAGCTGCAGTGTAATATTCCTGTTTTCTATTAACTACCCGTATTTTCGGGTTAGGAAAAGGCATTTACATAACATGTTTAAGACCATAGATTTTGACCTTTCCCTTTCATGTATATCATCTTTGGGGTCCATAATAGAGGTCAAAAATTGGCAATGCAGGAGTCAGTTTCTAGACTAAACTGGCGCTATTGTAGATTTAAGCTGTTTTTGTTTTGGTGGCCGACCATGCCTCCTTGGTTTTATGCATCCTAATACTGATCTTTTGCTGCTTTAATTTTTTCTTCCATACAATAACTAATGACAGGCAGGAGAGGGCTGTAAGGTCAGTTTTGCTACCAGTGGATCTTAGGTACTCATTAGTAAAGATTATTTCTTGGTTTGATTATGTAGTTCATGCTTTTGTTTTAAAAAAATTACAGTGACTGAACAACTTCAATTGATAACATAGTTTGCCTTAGTTTACTCTTCCGTTTGTTTTTCTTTTCAAATAAGTTTTTCTGTGATTTTTTTGAACATATTACCTCTTATATGTTGATTTTTCGGATATCATTTAATCAACAAAAAATAAATTAGTGTATATCATTTTGATACTTGATAAACCTATGATTAAGCTTTTTTATTTTCTTTTATGATAGTAGAAAAATGCAACTTTCCTGTTTTCTACTAATTTGTTGTTAAACTTGCCAAGACTGCACATGATCTCTTATTCTCTTTAATGAAGTCATTTATTTTTTTCTTTTCTTTTGGTAAGTGGCCTTGTGGTGAGGTCACCTGGTCCGGTATAGTATCAAGGGAATTAAAGAAAAGTAGCTGAGAAAATTTGGAAAATGAAAGGATTTTAAAAATTTTACTGTTTTTGCCCAAGTCAAATTTGACCTAATTTGAATAAAATTATTATTGATCAAGCTATTTTTATAAACAGTTTATATTCTTCTTTAAAACCCCAATGCATCTAATAACTATCTTCTTTAATGAACAAGTATATTTATATTCTTCTTTTCAATTCCAATGCATCTAATAACTATATTCTTTAATGAATGGGTATATTTATATTCTTCTTTTAAATTCCAATGCATCTAATAATTACCTTCTTTAATGAATATATATATTTATATTCTTCTTTTCAATTCTAATGCATCTAATAACTATCTTCTTTAATGAATATGTATATTTTTATTCTTTTTTAAATTCCAATGCATCTAATAACTATCTTCTTTAATGAATAGGTATATTTATATTCTTTTTTTTTAAGTTCCAATGCATCTTATTTATCTTTGGTATACGAGTTGACTGCATATGATAAAGTGCCTTAGTTTGAAATTTAAATTTCAAAGGGATAGCTGCTGTCTATATATACTCATTCCTGTTAACACATCCTCGCCCATAGTCTATAACAACTAACCTCTTCACTCTTCGTGGCTAACAGTTTGTTTTGTGATCTTCTGCTTTATGGCTTCAACCATGGCAAATCGGTACCATTTCTCTACCTATCTATATGTCTTATCCATTCTGTGCAATTCTTAATCTATCATGTTTTCTATTAATAAACCAATGACATTATTTTTTTCTAGATATGATTTGGTTAAAGATATTAATGTTGGTCCTGAGCATAAAGTTTGGAAGATCAAGGCTAGAGTCATTAGACTTTGGAGAGTTACCTCTTTCACAACACCTGGACAAAAACCTCCTATTTGATCTGTTAATCAATTTTGTTTATCCTAACCTCATTCAAAACATTTCATCTAGAGATTACTTCAAAGATAGGACCATTTTAGCTCCTACATTAGACATTGTGCATGAAGTTAACACTTATCTGATGTCCCTGATTCCAGGAGATGAAAAGATTTATTTGAGTTCAGACTCAATTTGCTTGGAAGAGGGCAATTTAGAAAGCGAATTAGATGCTTTGGGTCCAGAGATGTTGAATGGCATAAATTGTTCAGGTTTGCCTCCACATAAACTCATTCTTAAGATAGGAGTTCCGATGATTCTTTTAAGAAACATAGACCAATCAAATGGCCTTTGCAATGGGACGCGACTACAAATTAGAAGATTGGGAAATCATGTTATAGAATGTGAAGTTCTTTCAGGGAATAGAATCGGACAGATTGCTTTGATTCCAAGAATGACTATGGTACCAAGCAATGATGCCATTCCTATTAAATTTCAAAGAAGGCAATTCCCTTTGATAGTTTCTTTTGCTATGCCAATTAATAAGTCTCAAGGTCAAACTCTATCTTCTGTTGGGTTATACTTACCAAGGGCTGTATTTACACATGGACAACTATATGTAGCCTTTTCAAGAGTTAAAAGCAAAACAGGTTTGAAGGTTCTTATTCGGAATCATGAAGGACTTTCAGAAAATTGCACAATTAATGTTGTTTATAGAGAAATTTTCAACAATTTGAGATGTTAAGGTATGTATTCGTTGAATCTAATTCATTTAACAACATCCTACTTTTGTTATTTAACTGCTAGACTCTAAATTTTCATAATTTGACTTATGCAACCGTTTGTGTTTGGTGTTTAGGTTTAATTTTCATATTTTTCTAATTAATGGTGCTTGGTGTTTGGTTTTGGAAGTGATAAAAAAGTTTGGTTATTTAATTTCAAACTGAAAAAGAGCTATGCCAACAATCTTGATTCGATAAGGATTTCTTTTGATAGATACTTTTAGATGAAGAAGTCCGTCGCCGTTATGGTCGTTTTTTCTATCGATTTCCTGATGGTGAATCAGCTGCAGATGTCTATGACCGAATTACAGGTACGTGGTCTGCCTAAATCCCTGATTGAATCCTTTTGATTAAGAGAATAAGTTGAGATATGTTCTATCTCAATTAACCTATTTCTCTAAGTTACATATCTTCATATTTATGCAGTATTACTGCTATAGGCTTTAGGGAAACCCTGAAGGCAGATATTGACATTGGCCGCTTTTAGCCACGAGGTGAAAGATCGCCAAATGTGAACTTGGTAATTGTTTCACATGGTCTGTGTGAGAATCTGGGAAATTTGAGGGCTAAAAGGCAAAACATTCGAAATTAAGGGCATGGTTGGGATTTCGAAAAGCTGAATGGGTTATTCTGCAAAAATCCACCCCTTATTAGTGTTGGATCGAGGAGCCCGATAGAGGGGGGGGGAATATCGGAAAACTTTCGGATTTGAATAAGAGTAGGTACGCAGCGGAAATTAAATGAAAGACACAGAGACGCAATCGATTTACTTGGTTCGGAGCCTTTGTCGACTCCTACTCCAAGGCCCACGGTCGTTGACCGTTTACTTTGGGCAATTCTATATTTGGCGCAAATAAGTTACACAATTTGATTTACAAAATTAAATGCAATAGATTATTAAATAAGAAAAATTACGCTCTTCTTTTTACCGACGTCCGGAGTAGGTCGACTCTTTCAGGGCAGCAGGACGTCGTTAGCTCGAAGTGAAGCGTTTCCGGAGCACGGCACGAGCGTAGAAGAGCGTGGAAGCTTGGGAGCGAAGTTGATGTGAAGGCTTGGGCGTTGGGTGCTATTTATAGCACCCAGGGGCGCCCTGGATGTCGGGGGCGCCCTGACACGTGTCAAGCGATCCGCAAATCGCTTGGTCAACTTCTATCCCGCTCGAACAGGGATAAAGTTTGACCGTGAGGGCGCCTTGGTCGTAGAGAGCGCCTTCGCTGACTTCTTCCGCGCAGAGATCTCGCTGTGGATAAAGCTTGAGCTTCGCAGGCTTGGGCTGGAGGCGCCTTGGCTGCTGAGGGCGCCTTCGCTGACGAAGGCGCCTTCGCTGCTGAGGGCGCCTTGCCCAGTAAGCAACTGAAGCTCATTTTGCTTCGCTTGGTTCTGGTTCACCTTGAGGGCGCCCTGGACACTCAGGGCGCCTTACTCAGCTGCTGCCTCACTCCTTTGAGGCTCTCTGAGTTGCAGACACACATTCCTTCGGTCCTGCATTCAGGGTTAGTCCAAAACACAATAAAACAATTAATTATTATTTTATACAGCCTTAGCTGTCTTGGTTCTGACTTTGGTCTCCAAAATGGAGCCCTAGGTCAAACCGACGCCTACTGTTCCCTCGACGAGGAACGCGTCCTCACCTACTCCTCTCGGGAGAATTTTACCTGACGCCAACCGTTCCTTTGGTTGGACTTTTGCCTGACGGTCCTTTGTCAGGTCTTGTAAACTGGCAGTCCTTCGCCAGTTGCCTAGCAGTCCTTTGCTAGGGCTTGAGACTAGCAGTCCTTCGCCAGTGCCTAGCAGTCCTTCGCTAGGGCTTGAAACTCTGGCATTCCTTCGCCAGTGCCTAGCGGTCCTTTGCTAGGGCTTTCACTGCACACTAGATTAACTTGTTAGAAAACAAGAAAGACTTAACTTTTGACCTATGTTGCCATTATCAAAACACAGGTTTGACTAAGGTGCATTCTGCACCAACAATCTCCTCCTTTTTAATTTATGGCAACCCTAGTTCAAAAAGTTAAGTTTAAGCAAAAACATTAAAACAGTTTTAACTTTTATTCCCTCCCCCTGGAAGGAACAATCTCCCCCTAGATTTTTCAAAAATTCGTGGGGTTTTAAAGACTTTACGTGTACTTTGAACACTTTAAGTTAAAAATACATAGTAGAGTTTTTAAAGCATTATTTGAGTACTTAAGAAATTTTAAAGTCTTAAGTTTTAAAGTACTCAAAATGTTAGCTTAAATACTTGGTAGGATATAACAAGCTTAAGTACTTAGTAGGTTTTGAAACACTTTAGTACTTAACAATTTTGAAAAAACTTAAGCTTTAGAGTAAAATTTTTGACAAGCTTAATTAAGAACCTTTTGAAGGGCTAGAGTGTTTTGCAGAATTTTGAAAGCTTAACAAAAAATTTTGAAGCTAGAGTACTTAGCAAAATTTTGAAAGCTTGAGTAGAGAATTTTGGAGTTAGAGTACAACAACAACAACAACAACAAAGCCTTATCCCACTAGGTGGGGTCGGCTATATGGATCCTTTTACGCCATTGAGTTCTATCCCCTACTATATCATCATCTAGATTTAAATAAAATTTATCTTGTTTTATTGTTGCCAACCAAGTCTTTTTTGGTCTTCCTCTCCCTCTTTTAATGTGCGTATTTATCATAGTTTCACATCGTCTAACAGGGGCATTTATTGGTCTTCTAAGTACATGTCCGTACCATCTCAAACGTGTCTCCCGAAGTTTTTCTTCAATAGATGCAACTCCGACTTTCTCTCTAATACTCTCATTCCTTATTCTATCCATCCTCGTATGTCCACACATCCACCTTAACATCCTCATCTCTGCAACTTTCATCTTTTGCTCATGTGCCCGAGTCATAGCCCAACATTCAGCACCATATAACATAGCAGGTCTAACTGCCGTTTTGTAGAACTTCCCTTTAAGTTTTAGAGGTACTTTACGATCACATAAGACACCCGATGCTAATCTCCATTTCAACCATCCTGCTTGTATTCTATGTAAGACATCTCTCTCAATTCCTCCATCACTTTGCAAGAACGATCCTAAATACTTAAAGTTCTCGATTTTAGACAACTCATCATCTCCTATCTTAACAATTGTTTCACTACGTCTAGCATTGCTAAACTTAAATTCCATATATTCAGTCTTTACTCTACTAAGCCTAAAACCTTTCATTTCTAGAGTTTCCCGCCAAGATTCTAGTTTAGCATTTACTCCTTCACGTGTCTCATCTATCAAAACAATATCATCTGCAAACAACATGCACCATGGCACTGTATCTTGAATGTGCCTAGTGAGTTCATCCATGATTAGTGTAAAAAGATAGGGACTTAAAGCTGATCCTTGATGTAACCCTATCCTTATTGGAAATGCTTCAGTCAATCCACCTGAAGTCTTCACTCTAGTCGTTACATTTTCATACATATCTTTAATTAGGTCAATATATGTTACGCTAACGCCTCTCTTTTCTAGAATTCTCCATATAATTTCTCTTGGTACCCTATCATAAGCTTTTTCTAAATCAATAAATACCATGTGTAGATCTTTCTTTTGCTCCCGATATTTTTCAATTAATTGCCTAAGAAGATGTATAGCTTCTATTGTCGACCTTCCAGGCATGAACCCAAATTGATTTTCGGTTACCGTGGTCTCCTTCCTCAATCTTTTTTCTATTACTCTTTCCCAAAGTTTCATGGTATGACTCATTAATTTAATACCCCTATAGTTTGCACAATTTTGTATGTCTCCTTTGTTCTTATATAAGGGAACCAGACTACTTGCCCTCCATTGATTAGGCATTTTTTTTGTTTTCAATATTAAATTAAATAATTTTGTAAGCCATTCAATACCTTTTTTCCCTAAACATTTCCATACCTCGATTGGGATATCATCCGGTCCCACGGCCTTTCCATTTTGCATCCCTTTCAAAGCTTGTTCTACTTCTGAAGTTTGAATTCTCCGATGAAAATTAAAATTTCTATACTCATTTGAAATACTTAAATTGCCTAAGTCAAGTTGGTCCCCTAAACTTTCATTAAAAAGTTGATGAAAGTAAATCTTCCACCGCTCTTTTATTTCGCTATCATTTACTAGTACTCTATCGCATTCATCTTTAATACATCTTATTTGACTAAGGTCTCTTGTTTTCCTTTCTCTTGCTTTAGCTATTTTATAAATGTCTCTTTCCCCTTCTTTTGTATCTAAATTTTGATATAATCGTTCAAAAGTTTTATTTTTTACTTCATTCACTGCTTTCTTAGCCTCTTTCTTGGCTATTGTATATTTTTTTAAGTTTTCCTCGTTCTTACAAATATATAATTCCTTATAAGCTATTCGTTTTTCTTTCACTTTCTCTTGTACTTTCTCATTCCACCACCAAGATTCCTTCCTTGGTGGTGCATGCCCCTTTGACTCACCGAGTACATCCTTAGCTACTATTTTCAACTTTGATACCATCTTATCCCATGTCGTATTAGAGTCGCTATATATTTCATCTAATGCTTGTATTCCTACCTTCTCCTTCAATATGTTTTGCTTCCCATCCTTTAACTTCCACCACTTAATTCTAGGAGTCGTGTATATTTTTCCTCTATTAATATTATAACTAAGGCGTATATCTAACACTACTAATCTATGTTGGGTAGTTAAGCTTTCTCCAGGGATAACCTTACAATCTTTACAAATCTTCCTATCTCTCTTCCTAACCATAAAATAATCAATTTGTGATTTATTATTCCCACTTTTGAATGTGATCAAGTGTTCTTCTTTTTTCTTAAAAAATGTATTAGCTAGTATAAGGTCATATGCTATCGCAAAATCCAATATAGTTTTTCCTTCTTCATTTCTTGTTCCAAACCCATAACCCCCATGTACCCTCTCATATTCTTCATTTTTCGCTCCGACATGTCCATTTAGATCGCCTCCTATTAAAATCATTTCATTTGGCGGAATGTTTTGTAATACCTCATCTAAATCGCTCCAAAATCTTGATTTAGTTTCTTCATCTAATCCTACTTGAGGTGCATATATGCTAATTACGTTCACAACTTCTTTCGCCACTACTATCTTGAGAGCTATAATTCTATCCCCCTTTCTAACTACACCAACAACTTCATCTTTTAAAGAACTATCTACAAAAATACCCACTCCATTTCTTGTTTTACTCTTTCCTGTATACCATAACTTAAAACCCGAGTTCTCTATCATTTTTGCCTTCTCACCTACCCATTTTGTCTCTTGCACACACAAAATGCTAATTTTTCTCCTAATCATTGTATCTACTACCTCCATTGTTTTACCAGTGAGAGTTCCTATATTCCATGTTCCAAATCTGAGACTATTACTTTTCTTATAATGTTTATTCTTAGTCCACCTATGGTGTGAGAACTCTTGCCTATTTAACACTACACCCAAGTTCTCATGG
The DNA here is from genome assembly GCA_024364735.1 of Boesenbergia rotunda. NCBI lineage: Eukaryota > Viridiplantae > Streptophyta > Magnoliopsida > Zingiberales > Zingiberaceae > Boesenbergia > Boesenbergia rotunda. The sequence goes on from JAGFNQ010010062.1 coordinate 82,239, forward strand.
AGATGTAGCGGTCCTTGCCGAGACGTTACAGTCGGACCCTGCAACGCGAACCCTTGCATATTTAGCACTACACCCGGGTTCTGGAGATGTAGCGGTCCTTGCCGAGACGTTACAGTCGGACCCTGCAACGCGTTCCTTCCGGGGAACATCCTAGCATTAGCATAATACTTTAATGGATCCATTCATTGAGTATTTGCCATAGTTTTTTACGCTGGCTGGCAACCTAACGCAACCCTCCTCCTTTATCCGGGCTTGGGAGGAGGGTTGCGTTCCTTCCTCAGAATAATATCTTACATGCTAAATCTTACATGCTAAATCTTACATGGGAGGAGGGTCGTTACAATAAAAAGACGTCTTTTTATGTAGCGATCTCGGCCTCTATGGTCCCCGCAGGCAACCCTCTATGCCCGAGACCCTACGGGACTTCCCACCCCTGGCCAGTGGTTTTTTGCCTTTCCCAGGATTCGAACTCTAGACCTCCAGGCTAAGTACTAAAGTTCCTGAATCCTAGTACCAATTGAGCTATAGCTCAATTGGTACTAGGATTCAGGAACTTTAGTACTTAGCCTGGAGGTCTAGAGTTCGAATCCTGGGAAAGGCAAAAAACCACTGGCCAGGGGTGGGAAGTCCCGTAGGGTCTCGGGCATAGAGGGTTGCCTGCGGGGACCATAGAGGCCGAGATCGCTACATAAAAAGGCGCCTTTTTTATTGTAACGACACGGTACCTCAACCCATTGGCGGCCAAATCAACATTTGGCAGCCCAACAACTTGGCCCGTAGGCCCAACAACATGGTGGCCAAATCAACATTTGGCGGCCCAACTATGTCGTCGACCAACAACCGATGTCGACGACCAACAACCGTGTCGTTACTCACTAGGACTTTCCACCCCTGGCTAGTGGATTTTTGCCTTCCTCAGGATTCGAACTCTAGACCTCCAGGATAAGTACTAGAGTTTATGAATCCTGATACCAATTGAGCTTCGAAGCACCATCAACCGACGCCACTGTTCATCTCAAAAAAAACTTGACACGACTCACAGTCGCCGCTGCCGTCCTTACCGGCTGATCATCACCGATTCTTAATCGGAATCCATAGAATCGAATTCCTCATTTTTTTTAAATAAAATCGGATTAAATTTTCAAAACGCAAAAATGCGATGCTTCATGATCCCATGCCAATAATCAACCAAGACCGAAATTATGAACAGTAACATGGATAACTCCAACCGAATCAAAATAAAATTATTTCTTAAGAATTGAAAATAGATCGCTCTGATACCAATTGTTAGGACCAAAAGGAATTAAGATATCTCCACAATGGCATGATATTGTCCACTTTGGGCCTAAGCCCTCATGGTTTTGCTCTTGGGCTCTCCCCAAAAGGCCTCATGCTAATGGAAATGTCATATTCCTTTATAAGCCTATGATCTAACCATGTGATTTCCAATGTGGGACTAAGTTTGCATCCATGCAACCCCTAACAATCCCCCCCTCAAACAAAGGACCACATGCCCCCACCACAAGCGGAAACCCTTTCCGTTTGATGTCTGATCCTCAACCCACCAGGACTTTCTGCCCCTCGGTCCACCCGACCTACTAGGACTTCACCGCCCCTCGGTCCACCCGACCTACTAGGACTTCACCGCCTAGCCGCAACTAGGACTTCTCTGCCTGGTGTCTGGTCCTCTTGATCAAGACATGTGAGCCCACATATCCTTTATTCAAGGCTTAACCCACATGGTTAGATCTGGATCACGACTCCGCCTGTGACGACCTAGTCATGGCTGTTGTAAATGAATCTTAAGTCGAGAGATCTTCATGAACAATCTTAATCTCTATTCAACTCTTAAGAAATAATAAACTTGATAATTAACCAAAGTCGCGGAAGCATACCGGAATCCATCGTTGTAATCGGTCCTCCGGAGATGATCTTCAATCCACAGACTTCCTTAGGTTTCCGAAGAGTTTTGTCGATGGGGAACAAAACAAAAGTATCGTCTGCAAACTGGGACCATAACCTCCTATTTATAGAATCCAAAGGTTGTCATTTTCTAATTTGGCCCCTCAACAAATTAGAATTAGCACATGGTATCCACAATATTTTATTCATAACAATTAAGCCCTTCCGTCAAATTACTTAATTCCAAAATTTAGATCACAATATTTTTGACTTATTTAATTGATGACATACAACATTTATAATTTACAATTATGACCCTAAAATTCTAACAATCTCCCACTGGGTCATATGCGTAAACTTATAAATGTGTTAACCTTAGTGAGCTCAAAAACTTTTGTCATCATAACCATAGGGCTTCCTTAACAATCTCGTCCATTAATTATATAGACATAGGATCAATGCAGCCTTCGTTGTATTTTTCACAACTAAACCATCAATGGTCACATATATCAATATAATCAAATGACATAGATCAATTATGAATTTGTGGCATGAAAATTACATGCAAGATGATCTATTCATGTCAATTTTCAACTGGTCCTCCTTAACCAAAGTGAGATCAAAACTTTAACTTTAGTTATACAAAGTGGAATGAAGTAAACATTAGACTTTATATCTGATCAGAAAATCTCTAAATACATAAGTTTCAGAGACATAACCAAACATATATAGAAAACAGTTATAGTACAAACTCCCACTGAATCTAAATTTTACAAAACTGAATAAACTTAGCAAAATTTTAAAAGCTTGGAGCTAGAGTACTTAGCAAAAAATTTTGAAAGCTTGAAGCTAGAGTACTTAGCAAAAATTTTGAAAGCTTAAAAAAAACTTAGCCAAAAAATTTTGAAAGCTTGAAAAAAAAAACTTAAAGCTAGAAAGCTTGAAAAAAAATTTAAAGCTAGAGTACTTAGCAAAAAATTCTGAAGGCTACTTAGCAACAATTTTGAAAGCTTAGAGCTAGAGTACTTAGCAAAAATTTTGAAAGCTTAAAGCTAGAGTACTTAGCAAAAAATTTTGAAGCTAGAAATCTTTTGAGAACTTAAGTACTTCAAAAAGTTTAAGCTTTTTCATAAAGGATAAGTATGTTTTTGAACCTTTTTGAATAAAGGAAAAATTTTGAAATTGAAAAAATAATTTTTCTCTTTTCCTCTCTCTTTCTCTCCCCCTTTGCCATATATCAAAACAGATAATTAAAGCATGAATAACTAAAATAATTTACTGTACTGAACCAGTCAGATTTACACTGAATCAATCAATTGCACTACACTAAATCAATTATACTAAATCAATCAATTATCTCTGTAGGGACCTATCTAACCCAATTAGCTACTTACTGATTGTTATATACAGTAGTTTTTGCTAGGGTTAGTCAAGTTAAGTGTTTCTGTTCAAGTTAGATTTTCTAAGCTTGACACTTAACTTGATTGCTGTATCAGTTGTATTTAGTGCCCCAATTACTGCAGATGCACTGACTTAAAGCATCTTGAATTAAGGCAAAGACCTAAGCATCTCAACCCTTTCTAGGTTATCGATCAAAAGTACCCTAAGGTGCTTGTGAGATGATGGCTTCTAAGTCTATAGGTGCATGCAGTTCTAGGGTTAGGGCCTAGACTAAGTCCATTTTCGAAAAAGCCCTAATTTTAAAAGGGGGTAGTTTTTAAAATAAAAATAACACTAAGTCGAGAAAAAAATGAAAACTGATTTTGAAATTGAGTAAAGCAATTTTTCAAATTCTATTTTAAAACCAATTTTAAGAATACTTTTAACCTATTCTACAGAGCACAATCCTAATTGTCTTCTTAGTGAACTAAACTCTGATTCAGGTAAGGGTTTTGTGAATATATCAGCTAAGTTGGATTTAGAGTCAATATGCTTAAGTACTATTTCACCCCTGGCTACATGGTCTCTAACAAAATGATGTTTGACTTCTATGTGTTTGGTTCTGGAGTGTTGGATTGGGTTCTTAGTTAAATTAATTGAACTTATATTGTCAATAAATACTTGAGTTTGGGTGTAGTTGAGTTGGAAGTCCTTAAGTGTGTGCATCATCCATAACAGTTGAGCAACACACTCTCCTAAGGCCACATACTCAGCTTCAGTTGTGGATAGAGCTACACAGTGTTGTTTTCTGCTGCACCAACTAACTAGACTTTGACCTAACAGTTGGCAGCTTCCACTTGTGCTCTTTCTATCTAATTTACAGCCAGCATAGTCAGAATCTGAGTATCCTGTCAAATCAAAAGTGGAGGTCCTAGAATACCAAATCCCTACATCTAGGGTGCCCTTTACATATCTTAGTATTCTTTTTAGGGCTGCTAAGTGCGTTTTCTTAGCACAGGTTTGGTATCTAGCACACATTCCTATAGCAAACAAAATATCAGGTCTACTGGCTGTAAGGTACAGTAGGCTACCTATCATACTCCTATAGAGTTTAAGGTCTACTGGTTTACCATCAGGGTCACTATCTATTTTTACATTAGTGGCCATAGGGTACTTACACTTTTAGAGTTATCCATTTTAAATTTCTTTATTAACTCTTTAGCATATTTAAATTGATGAACGTAGTTGCCATCCCTAGTTTGTTTGATTTGTAGTCCTAGAAAAAAAGTAAGCTCACCAACCAAGCTCATTTCGAATTCTTCTTCCATTATCTTGACAAATTCTTTTAAGAAGTTAGTGTTGGTGGATCCAAAGATTATATCATCTACGTAAATTTGGGCAATAAACATATCTTTTCCTAGGGTTTATAAATAAGGTTGAGTCAATTTGGTCTTGTTTAAATTCTTTGGATGTTAAATAGGTTGATAACCGTTCATACCATGCCCTAGGTGCTTGTTTTAGCCCATATAATGCTTTGGTTAGTCTATAAACATGGTTAGGTTTATCTAAGTCCTCAAACCCTGGGGGTTGTCCTACATACACTTCTTCTTTAATGAATCCATTTAAGAAGGCTGACTTTACATCCATTTGATATAATTTAAATCCTTTATGGGATGCAAAGGCTAACAACATTCTAATGGACTCAAGTCTAGCTACTGGGGCATATGTCTCATCGTAGTCTAATCCCTCTACTTGGCTGAAACCCTTTGCTACTAAGCGGGCTTTATTTCTGACTATTTCTCCTTGATCATTTAGTTTATTCCTAAAGACCCACTTAGTATCTATGATGGATTTGCCTTCAGGTTTAGGCACTAGTTCCCAGACTTGGTTCCTTTCAAATTGGGCTAATTCTTCTTGCATAGCTATGATCCAGTCGGGGTCAGGTAGGGCTTCATCTATAGTTTTGGGTTCAATTTTCGATATCATAGCTATTTGACTAAGGTTTCTATAGGAGGATCTAGTCCTGCTCCTAGAGTTGGATCACCCACAATTTGATCAGTTGGGTGACTGAGTCTGGGTTTCTTGGTTCTTCTAGAGCTTGGTTCAGCCTCAGGTCCGGCTGGTCGGTTTGGTTCACTATTTGATTCGACTCTTTGGGCTGGTTCATTTGTTGGTTGGATACTTGATTCAGTTGATTCATTAATTGGTTCAATGGTTATTTCGTTTAAGGATTCAATTAATGGTTCAATAATTTGTTCATTACTTTCTTGGTCAGAGTTTGATGAAATTGGGTCTGGATTATTAGATGTTGAATTGATTTCTTCATCGAAAATTAAGTTTGTTGTTTCTTCAATTTTCTTAGTTTGTTTGTTGTAAGCCCTATAGGCTCTACTTGTTGTTGAATATCCTAGGAAAATACCTGGGTTTGACTTGGATTGAAATTTTCCTAAATAGTCTTTGGTGTTTAGGATATGGACTTTGCACCCAAAGACCCTCAGGTAATGTAGGTTTGGTAGTATATGGTAGTATAGTTCATAGGGGGTTTTGTTGTGTCGTTTGTTAATCAAAACCCTATTTTGGATATAACAGGCTGTACTAATTGCTTCTGCCCAAAATTGATTTGCTAATTTAAATTCGTTGAGCATAGCCCTAGCGGCTTCTTGTAATGTTCTATTCCTTCGCTCGACTATCCCATTTTGTTGGGGGGTTCTAGGACATGAAAATTCATGTAAATACCCATTTATCTTACAGAATTCCTCAAACTGTTGATTCTCAAATTCTCCCCCGTGATCACTCCTAAGTCTTTTAATTTTAGTGTCGTTTTGATTTTCAATTAGTTTACAGAATTCAATAAATAGGTTTAGAGTTTCATCTTTGGTTTTTAAGAACCTGACCCAGGTAAACCTAGAGTAATCATCAACTATTACTAAGCAGTATCGGTTCCCGCTTAGTGACTTGGCTCCATGTGAATCAAATAGGTCAAGGTGCAGGAGCTCAAGTGTGGTTTGAGTTAAATCAGACTGGATTAGTTTATGATTGGATTTGGTTTGTTTACCTTGATTACATGATTCACATATTAGGTTTTCATTGTTTTTGATTTTGGGGATACCTTTGATTAAGCCAAGTTGGGTAATTTTTGAGATAGTTCTTAAATTGGTATGACCTAATCTCCTATGCCAGAGGTTTGATTGTTCTAATTGTGTTAACATGCATTTGGGTATAAGGGGAAGATTTATAGTGTATACATTATTTTTCCTAGTGCCCTTAAGTATGATTTCTGAGTCTTGTTCATTTCTAATCAGGCAGTTGGAATTGTTGAAGGTAACTATATAACCAGAATCACATAACTGACTTATGCTAAGCAAGTTAAAATTAAAGTTTTCAACCAATAAAACTTTCTTAATAATGAAATCAGATTTAAGCTCAATATTACCTGACCCAATTACCTTGAGTGTAGCATTATTGCCAAATGCTACTGAGCCTAGGTTTTTGAGTTTGAGTTTGGTGAACTTCAATTTGTCTCCAGTCATGTGTCTGGAGCAACCGCTATCCAACATCCATTGGTCCAAATCTTTATGTTCCTACGCATAAAGAATTTTCTTGATTTGGATCCAATTAGAATCAGGAATAGCTTAAATTGAGTTTCACTGCCTAATCTGTCTCACCCAAATCTAGGGTTTTCAATCACGTTAACCTTATAGGTTTTGTGAGACAGTTTTTTGATAGTTTTGAAAAATTTTCAAAAATTTTGATTAATTTTGAAGGATAATTAAATTTTGAAAGTTTAATTAATTAATTTTAAAATTTTTGAAAAGATGTTTTAAATCTATACTTAGCTGAACTTTTGTGTTAGATTCAAATTTGACAAAAATTAATTTGAATTTGAATTTCAAAAATTGTCTTCCAGGTCTTGGCGAGGCACTAGGCCTTCTTTGGCCGAAGCCTTATGGGATCATCCACCCTTTCCTTGACAAAACCTTTTAAAGAAATTTCATTTTCAAATTATTCTTTGAAAAATTTCTGGTCTAACTAGTTTGGATTTTGGATCGGTAGCTTCGGCTGGTTTCACCAGTCTAAAGAGACCAAGTAAACTTGATCTTATTAGAATTGGTTTCCCCAACGTACTATCATCTCACCTCCACCCAATACTATGTTTTCAAGTTTCAGTTAAGTTTGTTTGGTCCTTAAACTAGCCTAAGTCTAAGCATGGTAATTTGCAGAAATTAAATAAACAGGCAAACAATCAAGCAATTTAAATCAACAATAACAAGTTTATCTAATAATGAAAATAGTTTTCAGTTTGGCTCCCCCTGGACTAAAGCCACGGTGATGGTTAGGCAAGATGTGAATCTTATCCTTGGGGATCCAATACTGATTTGATCCAGTTGGTTTGTTCAGGCACAGTTTAGGTACCCATGCCTGAATTTTTCCTCTGGACTGATTCAGTACAGACAAATATGATCTTTGTCGGGATTTGGTTCGGTAGCCAAGTCCGGATCGATTTAGAACTGATTTCTGTTTTCCAAGGATCATGTCAAGACCCTTGGAACTAGATGTAAATCGTTCTAAAGCTGTTCTAAATTCCTTAACCTGAGTTTTCAGGGAGGAGTTCTCCTTTTCAAGTTTTTCAACTTGAGTAGAAGTTCCTTCCTGAACCTTCTCGGTTAAGGGTTTAGAGTCAGCTCCCTCTTTCAGGAGTTTTACTTCCTGTCGGAGGGATTCGACTCAGAGTTTGGCTTTAGCCAAGTCTCGAGAAAGAAAAGAAATCAACTCACTTAATTGCAATTTATTAAAACCAGTTACCTTTATTTCTCCATCTTCTGTGAAGGTCAGCTCGCCGTCCTCTTGTTCTGATTCTGACTCGACTTTTTCTGAGGCGGTCAAAGCTAGGAGATTGGACTGGGGTGCCTCTTCTTCTTCTTCTGAGGAAGACTCGTCCCAGGTTGCTTGTAGCGCCTTCTTTCTTCTCGTCTTCTTGGACTCTTTGAGATTTGGACACTTTGACTTGTAGTGGCCTTTTTTCTTGCACTCGTAGCAGGTCACGTTAGGCTTGTTCGCGGGTTCAGTTGGTTCGTCCTTTCTTCGGCCGGTTTTCCTTTTGTTGGTTCGGTTCTTCAGCTCCTTGTAGTAGTTTTGAGCAAGCCGGACCAGCTTAGTTTGTTCTCCTTCTTCATCTTCTGAATCTGAGTCAGAGTTAGACTCGGGTTCAGGTTCGGGCTTCTTCTTCGTTGTCTTTTGAGTTTTGCCTGCAAGAAATGCAACACCTCTCTCGACTACATTGGTGTTAATTTGTTCGTGCAGTTCTAGTTCGGAAAACAACTCATCTAATTTTATTTTAGAAAGATCTCTAGAGACCTTGTATGCATCTACCATTGATGCCCACAAGGTGTTTCTAGGAAAGGCGTTTAGAGTATACCTTATTAGGTCACAGTTTTCAACCTTGTGACCTATTGTGTGAAGACCGCTCATTACCTCCTGGATTCGTGCGTGGAGCTGGGCTGCTGTTTCGTTGTCGGCCATCTTGATAGTGTAGAGTTTATTCAGTAGCAGATCCCTTTTGCTGATCCTGGTGTCCGAAGTCCCTTCGTGCAGCTCGATCAGTTTTGTCCATAGCTCTTTTGCACTGTTGAAGGGGCCCACTCGGTTCAGCTCTTCCTTTGTCAGCCCGCATTGTAGGGTTTGCGTTGCTTTTGCGTCGGCTTCTATCTTGCGCTTTAGAGTGTTGTCCCACTCCGAGTAACTTTGAGGAAGTCCTTCCGCATTTCGGGGGATCTCCAGACCAGACTGGATAATGATCCACATGTCCACCTGAGTTTTCAGGTGGACCTCCATGCGACTTTTCCAGTAGGAAAAGTCTTCTCCACTGAAGAGTGGAGGTCTAGCGGTGCTGAATCCCTCTTGCATAGACATTTGTTCTGTAAATGGAAACTTACAAACAAAGGTGTCCCAAGACTTGGTCTTGGATTAGCAGTGCGGGATAAAGATAATTAAAGAAAAAAAAATTAATTAAATTCGAAAAAAAATCCGAAAAAAAATTTCAAACTGGTGGTTGCACCAAGTTTGAAAACCTCGCTCTGATGCCACTTGTTGGATCGAGGAGCCCGATAGAGGGGGGGTGAATATCGGAAAACTTTCGGATTTGAATAAGAGTAGGTATGCAGCGGAAATTAAATGAAAGACACAGAGATGCAATCGATTTACTTGGTTCGGAGCCTTTGTCGACTCCTACTCCAAGGCCCACAGTCGTTGACCGTTTACTTTGGGCAATTCTATATTTGGCGCAAATAAGTTACACAATTTGATTTACAAAATTAAATGCAATAGATTATTAAATAAGAAAAATTACACTCTTCTTTTTACCGACGTCCGGAGTAGGTCGACTCTTTCAGGGCAGCAGGACGTCGTTAGCTCGAAGTGAAGCGTTTCTGGAGCACGGCGCGAGCGTAGAAGAGCGTGGAAGCTTGGGAGCGAAGTTGATGTGAAGGCTTGGGCGTTGGGTGCTATTTAAAGCACCCAGGGGCGCCCTGGACGTCTGGGGCGCCCTGACACGTGTCAAGCGATCCGCAAATCGCTTGGTCAACTTCTATCCCGCTCGAACAGGGATAAAGTTTGACCGTGAGGGCGCCTTGGTCGTAGAGGGCGCCTTCGCTGACTTCTTCCGCGCAGAGATCTCGCTGTGGATAAAGCTTGAGCTTCGCAGGCTTGGGCTGGAGGCGCCTTAGCTGCTGAGGGCGCCTTCGCTGCTGAGGGCGCCTTGCCCAGTAAGCAACTGAAGCTCATTTTGCTTCGCTTGGTTCTGGTTCACCTTGAGGGCGCCCTGGACACTCAGGGCGCCTTACTCAGCTGCTGCCTCACTCCTTTGAGGCTCTCTGAGTTGCAGACACACATTCCTTCGGTCCTGCATTCAGGGTTAGTCCAAAATACAATAAAACAATTAATTATTATTTTATACAGCCTTAGCTGTCTTGGTTCTGACTTTGGTCTCCAAAATGGAGCCCTAGGTCGAACCGACGCCTACTGTTCCCTCGACGGGGAACGCGTCCTCACCTACTCCTCTCGGGAGAATTTTACCTGACGCCAACCGTTCCTTTGGTTGGACTTTTGCCTGACGGTCCTTTGTCAGGTCTTGTAAACTGGCAGTCCTTCGCCAGTTGCCTAGCAGTCCTTTGCTAGGGCTTGAGACTGGCAGTCCTTCGCCAGTGCCTAGCAGTCCTTCGCTAGGACTTGAAACTCTGGCATTCCTTCGCCAGTGCCTAGCGGTCCTTTGCTAGGGCTTTTACTGCACACTAGATTAACTTGTTAGAAAACAAGAAAGACTTAACTTTTGACCTATGTTGTCATTATCAAAACACAAGTTTGACTAAGGTGCATTCTGCACCAACAAGAAACCTACAAACAGATAACAAACAAACGACAACCAGAGAAAGTGACCTAAACCCTTCTCCTTGCTCCTCCATTTGACTCTGTATCATCTGCACACTCACAGAAGTATTAGCGAAGCAAATCAAAACCGTATCAGAACATATCAGGAAGAAATCAGAAGGTAATCAGAGATCTGACAATTATTCAAA